>BGNK01002277.1:33274-54786 GCA_003297005.1 Symbiodinium sp. clade A Y106
CTTCGGCCCGCTTTGTGAAGTCCAGGGTTCAGGGGCTCCTGGCGTGTCCATGGCTCTGGCATAATGCAGTCTAATATTATCACAGCATCCATCATGCAATCCTATATGACATGATGATGATCCATGGTCTGATGCAGCATGAACTCCCATGTAGTATCCATGGCCCATCCAGATAATGCATGACGTACATGCTCTGCAATGCGCTGTGAGTTCACAGCATCCATGGCCGAATCACAATGGCGTGCATGGTTCCGGACCCCACGCACTCCCTGGACTCCAGACCCTGCAGTCACGCTTGTTTTCGTTTCTCTGGGCACGACACCATGCATAGCCATGGAGTCGACGAAGCACTGCAAGCACTGCGGCGGCTGGCAGAGCAAGAAGCCACACAGCTTCTGCGCAATCCGCGGTGGAGACGTGTGCTGCCGGGCAGGCCAGGTGCTCGGCCATGACGGAGTCTTCCTTGTCACAGGCCGGCTGGCCTGGGCGCAGACCCGGGCCAGCCGGCATCTGGCTGCTCTGTGTCAACTTGGTCCGGGGTTTGTACCTTGCACTGGCATTGTCTGCTAATCGCTTGCAGCAGCAGCACTTGTGCGACACAGGCGGACTTGCGGTTGTTGGAGCCGCCGGATCCACCGGATCTCGCCGAGGCCGCTTCCGATTTGGATAGCAGGCTCGGCAACACAAGTCTGCTCAGGGGTCGCAGGAGCACATGCAAAGCACTGCCGCGCACTTAGAGGTTCGGGATAGCTGTCCCAAGGTGCAGAGATGAAGCATGCGCTGAGGGCGCTGAGGGCGCTGGGGGGGCGGAGGGCGCGGAGGGCGCTGAGGGCGCATGCACACGGGGTTTAGACTCGACATCATCATTCCGATTGCTTCGGCCCGCTTTGTGAAGTCCAGGGTTCAGGGGCTCCTGGCGTGTCCATGGCTCTGGCATAATGCAGTCTAATATTATCACAGCATCCATCATGCAATCCTATATGACATGATGATGNCTTCGGCCCGCTTTGTGAAGTCCAGGGTTCAGGGGCTCCTGGCGTGTCCATGGCTCTGGCATAATGCAGTCTAATATTATCACAGCATCCATCATGCAATCCTATATGACATGATGATGTTCCATGGTCTGATGCAGCATGAACTCCCATGTAGTATCCATGGCCGCCCATGGCCCATCCAGATAATGCATGACGTACATGCTCTGCAATGCGCTGTGAGTTCACAGCATCCATGGCCCAAACATATAATGATGTGCATGGTCTATATAATGCATGCATTCACAGCATCCATGACCCAGCCATATATTGACGTGCATGGTTGATGGGTTGTGAGTTCACAGCATCCATGGCCGAATCACAATGGCGTGCATGGTCTAATGCGTTAAGAGATCACTGCATCTATTTTGTCCACACGAATGCACATGGTGTATAATTTATAATTCGAGGTCACCATAATATTGAATGATGTGCATTCTGAGTTCCATCGCGCAACCCAGCTACAGCGAAGCCACATGTAGCGTCGCTGCTACATTTAAGGGCTCAGCGCCCACTTCTTGAAGCAGTCTACTTGGGGTTTGAAAACATAGCTGCCGAAGTTGTGGCGTCTCAGAATGCGCCTGTGGAGTCTGGATGAGTCAGCACCGATTGTGCAGTTTGGTTCCGCGAGTTTGCTGGCCCTGCCAACATTTTTTGCGCTTCGCATCTCAGAACTCTTGAATAAAGTGATGCTGCTCTTTTTACAAATGCAACCTACCTTGAGCCATGGCCCCCAGCATCTGCTCGCACGTAGTTTTGGGCAAACGGCACGGCCCAAGGCTTCCCCCAAGTCCTTACAGGATTCCAGACCACGCTCCGCATTCTTCACTCAAATGCTGGAAGGTTTTGGACCACGGCCCACATGGCTTTGCACGGATTCGGGACCGCGACCAGAATGCTTTCCCCCACCTACTGGCACGTCCAAACATATTTTCGCCCAAGTACTGGCGGGATTCAGAAGCACGGCGCTTTGCTTCCTCACATATCTATTATATTAGCTGGATTCAGGAGGCCCCGCTCAAAGGTTTGGAAGGTGGCGGCAACTTTGGGATTTATGACGGAAAAACACTATCGCGTCAAATGGACGCCAAGCGTCCAACGCACCCGGGCTCCACCCCTACTGAAAAGCCCCCCCCCCCCAGGTTCTCCGGTTCTGATCGGGTCGGGCAATTGCTTCCTGTGACGTCAAGCTCCATGCAATGCATGCTGAGTCTTGCTGGTGCTGGCTCGAATCAAGATACAGGACATACAGCTTACCATTATCATCGCAGCAGAAGGCAGCAACAATGTCGGATTGCCAGCTTTTCGCGCGGCGGCGTTTACACAACGGACCCGATGCTACTACTCTACTGCCAACGTAGCCGCGGTCACGCGGGAACTTATTTGACAACACTCCGTGCTTGTCCCGTGGAGGCACGCCGCGGACCTGATGCTACTAGGCTCGCAGCATGGCCGCGTTCGCGCGGGAACTTCTTCGCCACCACCACGGCTTTGGGCAACTTCGCACTGATACTCTACTGCCAACAAAGCCGCGGTCACGCGGCAACTGATTCGGCAACACTCCATGCTGGTCGCGCAACGGCGTTTACGCCACGAGCCCACTGCTACTAGGCTAGCAGCATGGCCGCGGTCACGGCCGACCCATTTTTGTGGGAAGCATGGCCTCCGAATCTACAGAAAGGCTGCAAGGGCCTGATTGCAAGATATTGCCGGGCCGAGGACTTATTTGCAAACACCACGGCGCTTGCTCTGCTGCCAACATGTGCCAACGTGGACGCGGTCAGGCGGGAACTTATTCGGCAACACCGTGCCTCTATATGCGGTCAGACTAACAAGACCGCCGCGAAACCTTGAAGCAGAGACACCAACAGACGGAATCAACGGCTAAAAGACACCAAACCCTCCTGCACTTGCCAGCCCCGTTCCCCGTGCCTCAACCCGCCGCTGTCCGCGACCCTAGCTTTCGTCCGCCCTGCTCTCAAGTCTGCTTGATGGGAAGCCTGCGCTTTCTTTAGTTCCAGCTGAGCTTGGCGAGGCTCGGTGCTACTGCAGCGACTGCTCCGACAGGGTTTCAGATGTTGCAGATGGCAGGCCTTCGGCAAAGTCTGCCATCACAACCGAGGTTTCGACGAGGTTGCCATCAACTTCGCCTCGCTTGGCGAGCGACTTGCCTTTAGTTCTGTCCAGCTAGAGATGCTGTGTCTGCCCTGAAACTTCTACAGCAATAGTTCTAAGATCCAAGGCTTTGGAATCGCTGAATCGGAGTATTGGAGCGAATTTGCAGGCTACGCAACCCATCATGAACCGACCCCTGTTGCCATGACTTCACTACCGCCCGTTTCAGAAGGATCCAAAGCCGAAGCAAGAACGGGAATATCCCTGCCCCACCAGCATCATCCAACAAGAACCATGATGTGGGGCCAAGGCGTGGCGAGCGGAGCTCCAACATGGGATAGACGCATGCTCGCGCCACTCGGCAGTCCACATGCAACGACATCTACGCTGTGTGCCAAACCTGTTTGCCGCTTGAAAGCTCAAAAGGCCGCGCCGTTCACGAGAACCGGCTCCTCCGCCGGGCGTTCCACGGCCTCTGCCCGGTAGCACCGAAGCACTCGGCAGAGCTGCGGCGGCAGCTGGCGTTGCAGGCGGCGCTTCTGTGCCTTGACATGGAAGCGACCTTTCTTACCTCCGCAGGCTGAAGGGATTGTCGTGAAGAGCGTGGGGGAGCTGGGAGTTACACCGTCTTTACGAGGGCGAGCCTCCCTGGGCTCTCGGTTCTATAGCGCCTGGAACGGAGGCATAAACAAGGTATAAACAAGTCCTGCTTCTCTTTGAATCAGCACGCGCACGGCCTTCGGAATTTCAATTTTGAGCTTCTCGTGGCACAAGTCTTCAAGTGTTCTTGCAGAACACACTGTTGCACGGTGCCTGGATTGTGTGGCACCTCACAGCAACGACAACTACAGGCAACTGCAGCAATCTCAGCAGATCTACGTAAGATGCGGAGCCGCCGGTTTTGCAGCGAGGCTCCAGTCTGTCCTGCGCGGCTGGCGCCAGCGCTGCGAAGACGCCGCCCGGCTCAGCACCGGCTGTTGGCTTTGGAAGAGAAGGGGAGGTTTAGCGCTTTGGCCGTGCCTGGTGCAGCTGGCGGCAGCTGCAAGTAGCCTCGCCGCATCGCCTCGGGTGCGAAGCCAAAGCTCAACCCGACATGGGCACCAGGTGCAGCGTGCGGGCAAAGTTCTCCTGGCTGCGGCTTCCAAGCGGCGAGGCTGAAGTGCCGAATGCTACCGTCATATGACCGACTGCCCTACGCATGCCAAGGTGGTGCCTTGGGCTTTGCTGGACCCTGTGGTGTGAGCTCGCTCGAAGAGCAGAGAAAGCACCCACAGTCTCATGGGAGATCTCTGCGATTTCGACAGCGCCTGGACTGCGATTGGCGTCTTGTGAGTTCCTCCACTTGCCATTCTTGCGCCGAAGGTGACAGGTCCCTCACAATAGATGTGGTGTATCGCACGCAACGCACCCCGAAGGATTATGTCTGGTCCCTTCGTTGCGTGCCCCTCCTCGAATTTAGCGTGCAATCCAATCACACCACATCAAGTCCTCAAGCTTGAGCAAGTCTGCACCCTGGAGCATGCCAGTAGGATTCGTTACAGAGACAGTTTTAGAACATATCACACAATGGCAAATATCTTTGGCATGTCTTCGGCCCTGACCGTAGACACACAAAGCTCCACACAATCATGCTGAACAGTTGTGCAAGGCCAATCGCAGTGAAAACCTTTCGAAGTGAACCGCCTCAGCCACAGTCCTAACCTCCTAGATCACAACCTTAACATTGATTTAACGACCTTCACTTTCAGTTTTTCACTTTGCCGTCTGGGACGACAGTGGCTTTCGCAACGGAGCGAGAGGCTCTCCCCTAGTGCCCCCCTCGTTCGAGCTTACCCCAACATCACTGCACACTCATGCACCGCTGTTCGACCTTCCAGCCCCGAAGCTGAAAACAAAAGAAAGATGGCGACTCGATCATTGAAAGGACTCGGGCTCTGCTTTGGAGCGCAGCCGCGCCTCTCAGCGATCCGAGGGTCGCCCGGCCTGAGACTCTGAGACCCTGGCAGTCTTAGTCTTTGCGGCAGAAGAGACAGAGAGGACAGAAAGGACAGCAAACACCATGACGCCGAACGCAGTGTGGTAGGATTGGTAGTCACCGCGAAATGAACAGTAGTTGCATTTTTAGTGATCTAGCCGTATGACAGCTTCGGTCTGATGAGGTCATCGTCAAAGCGAAGCTACGGACTGCAAACCCCAAAGCAGTGCAGCAGCACACAGGCAACAGAAAGCGGTTCTCGAAGCACTTTTGCAGCCTCTCCTTGGAAGAACAAGTTTGCGAAGCATGGCTGAATCTCAGACTTCGACCCGCTGTTGAAAGGTCTGGGGCGTGGTGGGAGCAGCTGCTCGGAGCTCTTCGTGGAGACGCGGATGCGTCAAGTGCCTCCTGTCCGAAATCAGTTTCGAACTGAAGGCCGGACGAACAGCCCCTTTAGCCCCGTTGGGACTGGGGGGACGGCGAGACGATTGCAGGGTCTCTACAAGTACAGTTTGAGTGATCCCTTCAGGACATCGCCCACTACTGCAGCCAAGCCGAGGTCGCGAGTGGCCGACGGGCTTCGGCTGCGCGCCGCTGCGGCGGCGCGGCACTCGGCGCAGCTCCTTCGTGCTTGGAGTCAGGCCGTGGCTTGTGCTTTGGTCGACAGCATGTCTTGCAAATAGGGTGCCCGTTTAGGCCCCTTTCGGCATAGTTGTGATTTCGGTATGCGAGCCAGCTGAACGTGTCAGAGCGGACGGGTGCTGCCGAAGAACACTTGCCAATCCAGGTCAAGGAGTTCCGGGGTGTAAGTGGGACAGTATAGCCCCAATCCAGCACGAGCCTCTACACTGCGGCAGGTCTTGAGGGCGAAGCGATTCGACATGCGAAAGGCAGCACGCCATCGGGAGGCCCCAATGGGACAGACTGCTGTTAAGTCTGGGAGTTTGAGGCCAGGTCTTGGGCTTTTGTCGCACGCGTAGTTTCTCTGTTTCAGGAACTTCAGGGATGTAGACCTGAAGGGTTGGACTGTTTCTAACGGGCGAGAAGGGAACTGGGAAGAACCGGACTATCTGAAGGGCCGTCTGGAGGGGTATTACTAGGAAGCTTGGGCAGAGGGTTCACCTTCGACAGAGTCGCCGAGGATGCCCTGCATTCTTTGCTCTGCTGGCAATCCGCCACTTGTTTGCTTCGCCGACTGCGCCACCTCACGCTGGAGCGGAGGCAGAGGGAAGGAGGTAAAATCTGACGTTCCGAGTTGTGGGTCATGAGCTTGACATGGAAGGTGTGCAAAAAGGCCGTTATAAAGTGCTTGTAGCTAGGTAGGTTCATTGGATATGGTGGTGGCTTAAGAACTTCCATCTGTGCTTGTTGTCCGGTTAAATCAGCGACATCAAGTCGTCTTCTCCTAACAGCTGCATGAGGGTCCCATGTCTGCAGGAACCTCCTGCTCAAAGAAAGCTTTACCACTTGGTGGCAGCGGCGGGGGTGGCGCTTGGCAGTGAGTCAGCTGTGGCATGCGGCGGGACAGCGCATCCTGAGGAAGGCAGATCTCTGCTGAGATGCCGCAGCATCTGCATGTGAAACTCAAGGCCTAGAGCGACACTGCGAACAAGGCATTAGTGCATAGGGGCCAAATAAGTTCTACAATGCTGTGTATCCGCTTCTAGTGTTTTTGTGCAAGTCACGCACAATCATAGCGGTTCCATATCTTGACTTTCCGGCTTGATCCAACCGTGCGCGCCACATCCGCATCTGAGCGCTGTCTCGTGTGCTTCTTGCAGGGGCGAGCACCGCAACACTTCCCCGTCCAAGTCTTCTCGTGTCCAGACTTTATGGCAAAGAGAGGCCACACAACTTCACCACTCATCACTCGTCTCTCTCACGAACAGGCGGCATGCTGCTGGCGTCAGCATTTCCTCGCAGGCGTTTTCTGCATGGCATCAGGCTAAGATTTCGGGGCACGGGGTTTGAAGAGTTGGAACTTCGCAGCTGATGGAGAGTTGTCCCGCGATGTCAAATGCCTCGAGCACAGCCCAAGCACGGCACCGAAGAAGATGGCTTTGTATTCTCCAGGACAGCTTCACCTGAGCGGGTTCCTCGCAGCTGAGAGGAAGGCGGCGGGTTGGAAGGCCTGGTGCCTTGCAGCCCGGTGCCCAGGGTGCCCTGAGGCTGAGGGAATCCAAGAGCCCAGTTTCAGTACCACCGGACACAGCTCAAAGCAGAACGGAGGTTTGGGCAGGGTCCACGCCAAGGTTCGCATCTCGCGTGGGCAGCGCCGGAGCAAACGGCTGTTCTTTTTCTGGCCGCTCGAACGAAACTGGACCTGGGGATTGATTCGAGAATGGACCCAACGAAAGTAGTTGTCTTTAAAGACACGTCTGCAACATCTTCGTTTCGTCCGAAGAAGAATGTTTGCCTTGGACTGCAACGATTTGCGAGAGCATCTCAGGCGTGCGAAGCTCCAGGCGGCCGGGGCCCAGATGGCAGTCTTGTGGTATTGTAACCAAAGGGTCAGGGCCACAAGAATGCTCCTGAGGCAAGGAGATGTGTCAAACTGTACATACAGCTAAGCTGAAACGTGCGGGTCTTCACAAGGGTGCTGAAAGGAGGTTGAATGGGCACTGGATTGCCTTCTTTGCCTTTCCTACGCTGTCATCAGGGGAACGGTGCAGAGGCCTCGAGGGCGAGATTCCTGGCAGAAGCTGTCAGTAAGGCTTCAAACAACATGGCGTATCAAGTTCTGAAGCCCGTAGATCCGAACAACAATCGTCCAAGTCTAAGACTGTTCAAGTCTTCTGAATTCGCAATTTTTTGGTTCGTGTCGAAGTAGCACGATTCGAGGCAAGAAACGCGAGAAATGCACAATTCAAAACATGTATACAATGTATACTAACGATATCAAAGACTTATGTGTTGCATGCATGTGAAGACAAATAAACATGTGAATTTCATACACACACGCCCCGTAGACATGCATAGACATGCATAGAGAAAGCAAGCTCCCGGCGACATGCACTATTGCTTGCCCCTGGAAGTGCTCACGTCTGACAGCGATGTAATGAACCCAAGGCCAGCAGGTGCAAGTTGCGACGCTGCGTCCGCGCCTGGGTCGGGTGCAGCCGTGGCCGTGGCGCTCTCGCCCGGCTTGCGCCCTAATGCCTAATGCGGTGGTGGCTGGGGGGCCTTGCTCGGATTTTGGGTTAAGGGACAAGGTAATTGTGATGGCTTGCAGGCTTCAGCACTATACAGATTGCCCATGCAAATTTACACGGTAACATCAAGAGTGATCAGCGAGTTCTTGATCGGTTCAATCCTAAGTTCATCATGCCAAGACACTTACTGTATCCCCGTTTGTGCGTTGGCGTTGTATGCCAAGATAGCCCGTCGGGAGCCGATCTCGTCCAGGTCGGCCTTTCGCTGCTGGCGTGCCCTCTTCTGCGGAGCCCAGTGTCGCGCTGAGACTTTCGTCAGGGCTTGAGGTCGCCACATCTCGAGGCTAAGGCTTATAGGCCTTCGGATGAGAACGTTGCAGGCAGCGCAGACTGGAGCTCTGCTATGAGGGGTGGCGGCGGCATCACCAGGTCCGATGGGCTTGCCAGAGCCGCTGTGGATGGAATGGCTTTGAGCAACAGCCATCTTATGCAGCACAGGTTACGTGCTTAATTTGCTGGACTCACCGTTGTGGCCCTGCATGCGAAGCATGTTTGGGCACGCTGTACTCAGAAGATCCGCCAACCCTGCCAGGCCTTCAAGCAGGCCAGCACGATGGCAATCCTCACCAGGTGACTTCGGGATGGGAAGGTAGAGAGGCTTGTTCTGGGCTCCAAAACTGTGCAGAAGGCTTCATCTCCCCTCTCTCCTGTCCCTGCCTGTGCCGTGAGGACCAGGCGCAGCCATCTGGCGTGGAAGGCATGGCGGCGGCTTCTGCGTCGCACGGTCGAACTGAAGTTGCGACCGGATTCATGGGCCACGGGCTGCGTGTGCTATTGTTCGCCTCTGCAGTGTAGAGCAACCCTCACCAAGGCCTCCGTCATGCCTGGAACGCAACTCGGGAGCTGCGTGGGGGCTCCCGCGCGCGCCAGGCTGGTGTCTCTTCTGTAGCATTGGCGATGTGGTACAGCCAGACTGTAGACTAGCAGGTTGTGAGTCTGGGAATGTTAGAGTCAGGTCAGTCCAAGTCATAGTGTTCGGCTTGGGTTCAAAGCGCTGAAGTGATGCGTGCGCTGTCACGAGCCACACTACTGTAGATAAAGGAAGGCGTGCAGGAAACCCACTAGTCAAGAGGGTGGCACGCAGGCATACAGATGCTTGGGTCCAGGCTTCATGGGCTTTCGGATGTCCCAAGACTGCCAGGCTTTTGCTTCATGGCGCCGTGCGTCGCGGCACCGAGCAATCTGCCGCTGGCCTGCGAAGCTTCGAGCCGCAGAGAAAAGGCGGACTCTGACCCACCCTTGCTGCCTCTGCTTGTTGCCACCAAGGTTATTTGGAGCTCAAGCAGCTCGGGCATGCTTCTTTGCAGCTATGGCGCTGTGCCGCCTGGAGCCTGGTGTGGGAAACTCTGGCCAAGGGGAGAAGATAGCCGCAGTTCTGAGGTTTTGAGCCTTAAGCAGCACATTTGAGCTAGCTTGTGTGAGAGCTGTTTTTCGGGTACGCATCAGACATGTTGTAAGGGTCGTGCACAGATTCCATTTCTATGTGGTTCGCAGCCACAGAAAGCTGCCTGGTTTCGAAACTGAACGGGCCCGTGCGGCTGACATCGCAAGTCGCCTTAGCCAGTTTTCCTCATGCCTTCTGTGCGCGCAATGTGCCGATTAAATTTGTTGTGCTGCACGTCGGCCGAGCGACACATTCAAAGTTCAGAGCAGAAGTGTTGGGAGAGCGTAGGTCGACCCTCTTGCGCAGCTTGTGACACTTTATAGCACCGATCTACAACGGCAAGGACCCCTTTTGCTTTCCCCCGAGGCCCATGTGGAACAGCGAGGACGGGCAAAGATGCGCTCAGCTCTGGCATGCTGGATTGCTGACTGCAGCAGGGTGGGAGCCTCGTGCCGACTGTCAGGGCCGTCGTGCTAGAGCTATTATAGAGTATCATAGAGTCATAGAGCAGCCGGACATGAGATTTCTTGGCTGATGGTTGCAGTTCCAGGTTAGGTGCCAGGGCTAGTTGAAGGCGCAGGCAGCAATACATGTCAGGTGCAAACGAGGCGGCTCGGCCTGATTCTTCGTGCCTGGCGACAGTGGGCCTGGTCAAGAAGCAAGCTGAGGCCTAGTGGTGGAAGGGGACAAAAGTCGTGATGCTTGCCCGGGATAGCTCCGAAAGCTAGGGAGCACACCATCGCAGAAGCGACATCCCAGTGCTGGGACCGGGCAGCAGGTCCCATCTTCAGCTTTGGAATCTCTTTTTGACGAAGTCGAGGTTGGGCGAGGGGCAGGCTTCTGGATTGTTCTGGATTGGACAAGAAGAATCCTCGAGGATTGGTTTGAGTGAGGCTGCATGAGTCGGGATAGTAAGTATGTGGACCGCAGCTTGAAAGCCATGATCTTGAGCTGGATAAATATGTTCAGGTCAGGACTTCAAGGTATGCATATCGCATCTATGGCGAGTTCTGAAGCGGTGAGTCGGTGAGGCAGCTGCGCCTGTCTCTTCGACTGCGTCGATGGAGCTTCCTCGCAAAGGCTCCAGCACTACATCTCAGACCCTGTGCTCCTGGACTCCTGGACCGTGCAAGGCTGGTGCGTCAGACCGCCAGCACATCGCCTGGGGCCTGATAGCCTTGGCGCAGTCAGAGACAGCAGCCAACTTCCCTGCGTTCGGGGGTCGCTCGTCTCAGCCTGCATGCATGCCTAGCCGATGTCCTTTCCGCCGAAAAAGGCACGGCTGCTGCGCGCCTGGATGCGCGAGTTTGGGCTCCCAGTGTCGTGTCTGCGGCTCCAGCTCCGGCGCAATTTCAGCCCTGGCATCACCCCAAAGGAAAACCACCTGATCTAAGACTTCTGGTTGCCTGTCGCTCGACCAGTCCAGAAAGTCTGGTGAGGTGTTCGCTCACAGAGGCCCTGGTACGGGAGACCGCGCTGCGGCGCTTGCTCCTTGCATGGCACTGTGTGAAGCACTTAGATGGCGGTGCTGAAATGTGCTGAATGCATCTTGACAAGACGGCGCAGGCAGTCTGGGCGGACATCTCATCCCTGCAGCCGTGAGCCAAGATCGAGCTCTCTTGGGGTAGGACCCTGGAAGCAGCATGGTCGACGTGATGGCACCGGCAGAGCCGCTTGTCGCCACACTGGCGGCATCGCCCATCGACATGGGACACCAGGCGGGCTAGCTAGGGCAACCCTTCGTCGGATTGCGTGGCGTCGATCATTACATGAGATTTCTTGATCAGGTATAGACGCATGAGCAATATAATTCCGATCAGGAAATGGCCCAGTTCGTGAATGAGCTCGAAGATATTTTTCAGGCCATTCACGCTGGGATCCGCTGCTCGTCATGCAGCCGGTATGGCCACGGCCAGTCACGATTCGTAAATCGACTTGAACATCGAAATTGGCAGATGTCCTCGTGTTTGTTGTTTTCTGACCGCGCCGCCCAATTGGGGGTGACGTTGTGACTCGTGATCCGTCATCAGCTGTTTTGTTGCGATACCAGCCTTCCGGTGGAATGAGGAGAAGACTACGCTGTGGCGTTGTCCGCCATCACCTGCAACCTCTGTGTCAGCTTGGGCTACGAGGACGAGGATGAACTCGAAGAGGTTGGGTAACCGCTTAAGATCTGCAGATAGCAGCGATGCCATGTGCCTTCTTTGCAGCTGGAGTTGCCCTTAAAGCTTGAGCTCGAACTCAAGCCGAGCCTCCCTTGAGTACTCGATTCTGCTGTCCTCAGTATGAGAGCGAGCCGTCGCAGAGTGCGCCCTGTGAATGTTGGAGGCATTGGGTGGCCCCCTCGTGCAATTTCTGGAGGCATTGCCTCTTGACCAGCACTGAAGGAGGCAAGCGAAAAAGGATAATGGCTACTCGACAATTGTGCCTTGCATGCGCAAGGCTAGGCAGAGGTGCAGATGTTCTGAAGACATGCCGAGGTTGACAAACCGATAGGTTGTTGTTGCCCTCTCTCCGGATCTCCAACTCCGATTAGCGCTTGTTCATACTGCGATAGTCGAGGCCCCATTTCGAGGTGCAGCGGCCTGACGAGGACGCCGAGGACGTAGCCGCCGTCGTCGTGGTGTTGGTGCTGGTGGAAGTGGCAGTGGTAGGGTAGCCGTCTTCGCCCAAGAATTTTGAATCTTGGGGTAGGCAGCACATGGTCTTTGCCCGACTGGCTATTTCTGCCTGCATTGTGGTGAGCCGGCTACGGGGTATTCGGGCGGGGGTGGATGCCGCACTTAGTCGTGGCCGAATCCTTTAGCAGCAGCTGTGACAGTAGCAACTATAGCTCTCGGCACATGCGTCGTTTCCCGGGCATCTGGCTGATAGTCATGACGATGGGCAGCCTGAGCCGCCTCCACCAGCACTGCTCCCACGACCGCAGCATCTCGCCACGACCATGGAGGGCAAAGCCTTTGTCCTTAAGAGACAATCTTTTGTGGATGAGCTGGTCCGACGCCTATGTTGGGCCCACCTGGAGCAGGACATGCGATCAAGGTTCCAACCGCGGCAAGCAGCTGCATAGACTACCAGAACTATGGAGACGGCGCGAAGGAGATTCCATCCGGAATTTCCAGGCAACAGTTGCCGATTTTATGGCCAACGAAGAACGGAAACTGCACACAGAGCATGTGGTGGCAGCAGTTCGTTGCAAGCTGGAGGAGCCAACGCCGGAGAATGATCTGGAATGGTGCAGGTCCTTGCGGATTGGAAGCTACCCACTCACCACCGCATGCTGCAGGCAGTGCAACAGGCAAACTTTGGTCGTGGTCGTGGTAGTGGTAATGGTAGTGGCAGTGAAGAGGAAGTAGTAGTAGTAGTAGTAGCAGCAGTAGTAGTAGTAGTAGGAGGAGGAGGAGGAGGAGGAGCACGAGGATTGGGATGTTGACTAGCAACAGTAGTAGCAGTTGGCTGCGGCTGCTGCTGCTGCTGCTGCTACTGCCACAGCTCGTCGCGATGTAGTTGCATCGTAGCATGGCATCACCATCAGCACCCAGAATTGTCTGCAGGATTCAGAGATCCGTGTCCTTATGAGACCGGTGCCCCAGGAGGATGATCTCCGGAGACTTGGCAGCTTTGGTAAGGTAGTATTGCATATCGGTATCTACAGGAACCAGCGCTGTTAGTGGTGTCGGTCCTTGCACTGCGATAACGTAAGACCAGGGTTTTGCGGAGCATCGAATTAAGTGTGTACGCCGCGTGCATCGAGGCCGGGCATGGGGCAGTCCCTCACCTTCCCTGTCTCGGAGCGGCCGTTCTAGGGGCGGGTCCCGGAATTTGATCTGGAACCATCAGATCCTGTGACCATGTTGCATATCCTCTTTGCACCAAAATCCTTAGGCTTTCCTTTGTTGTGCCAGCAGATATGATTGTGACTGAAAACACAGACATGTGGCAAGCACATGTAATCCAACCAAAGCACTTAGGTTAGATGATTTGAAATATCCCAGTCGGGTCTGCAAAACGTGGTCTGCCCATAGGACATAGTAGCAGCTCCGCCTCTTTTCCCCAGCTCGACTCCAACACCTCCGAGAGGAGCGCGAGCACCTCTGGCGGGTCGTACTGCTCGGGCCACGGGCGCAGGCAAGGCGCCGGTTCTATCGCAGATTATTAAATGGCCCCTTCGCAGTTCTCGGACTTCCGCTAGGAACAGGATTAAGTAGCGGTTCCGTCTACCAGCAGCAAAGAGCAAAACATTTGGCCAGTGTAGCAAAAGTGAATGTCAACAACATCTCCAGCAATACTAACAGTACGAAGAAATCGCTATACATGAGAAGAGGGTCAACGGTGAGGGTATGGATCGACCCGATGGAAGGACTGCTCGGGATAGGAAGGCAGCAGAAATACTACAATTGAGATCGCCTGCTCCGGCAACCTCTAGGACTCATGGACATAATTATTTCTGTGATTTTGGCTGTGATTTTATCTGTGGTTTTGCTGTGATTTCTTTGTGATTCCAAAGTGTGTTGTGATTTGGACTGTGATTTGGCTGTGATTTTTCTGTGATTTGAAAATGTGCTCGTGATTGGGCTGTGATTTCGCTGTGATTTTTCTGTGATTTGGCTGCGGAGGCCGGTTCCCGAATCACAGCCAAATCACAACAAAATCACAGCCGAATCACAGCCGAATCATAGGGGCCAGGGGTTTTAGGCCGGATCCTAGCTCCGGGCTGTGAGTTGGCTGCGGAGGCAGGTTCCCGAATCACAGCCAAATCACAGCAACATCACAGCCAAATCACAGCCGAATCACAGCTAAATCACAGCCGAATCACAGCCGAATCACAGCCAAATCACAGAGAGAATCACAGATGGTAAGCGACTCACAGCCAAAATCACAGCCAAATCACAGCCAAATCGCAAAATAAATATTTTGCAAATCCTAGAGGTTTCCGAGCATTGGCAGTCTCAATACTACAAATCGTAGCATTTGTATTGCTACCAGTAGAAAGAGCTAATGGTCCCTAACCATTCCCGCGATCTAGGAATAGCTTTCAGTCGCTGCAGCACTACAGCCAACTCATCAGTCATGGCAAGTAGCAACTTCAAATCGAACCGTAGCAAACCCAAGACGAACGAGACCGTACGACTTGAGGTCGCTCCTCCGTGGTTTTTCTAGGTGAGAGTATTGTTTGTCCGGGCTTAAGTTCGAGGTCCTTCATGCCGAGTCTTGCACTAACATAAGTGTACCCTGTTTGCGAGATCACCAGTCTGTGGCGCAGGTGGAGATCCCGGAGATCCAGTTTCTCATCCAGCCAAAGAGCCGGCGAAGTGTCGACACAATTTACAACCTGAGCCATGGGTGCAAGTTTGTGGAGAACGCACAACAGCGTGACGTCAACTCTCGCCTGTCTGTGAAAGGGTGCTGAATATTCGCATTCGCTCTCTGTTTTGACTTCTGCAAGCCAGTCCAGTATGAAGTGGCCACCCAAAGCGAAGCCACAGCAAAGGATCGCCGCGGCCATCTTCAATTTGGGCGATCATGTTTGCTGGCTGATCTTCAAGTTCGGGATCACCACAGTGCCGACTTTATACACGACTCGCCTCCTTGCCTCTAGGGCTCTAGGCAGTGTGGGTTGCAAGAGTCTGCTCCCAGTGTGGCAATCGTGCCTGCGCGAAGAGTCACAGGTCCAGAAGAACCGTCGCATGGGTGGCGCCATCAGCGAGGAAGAGTTGGCCCGGATCTGCGAGAAGATCGACCAGCTCAACACCCTGTCGCTTGCCTGGCTATGCGGCTTGGGACCGCGAATGATTGCACTTGACAGCTGCTATGCGTGTTGGTGGCATAAAAGGCTGGACGTGGAGCAGCCTTTCACCTTCCGTGTGCAAGACAAACAAGGCCTGGGCTGCAATGCATACATGTGCCTGATCGCTCCCCAACGCAGAATTCGTAGGCACTAACATATTGGGGAAAAAATATTTGGGAAAAAATATTTAGTGATTGCACGCAGAAACGGCAAACGTGAATCCGAGATCAAGCAATGGTGCTTACGCCGTTTCTGCGTGCAATCACTGAATGTACCAACGGTGCTATGTGTGATGTACGCATCAGCTTTTAGGCCCGATGAGTTCCAGGAGGAACGAAATGCATAGCTAGAGCTGANACGGTGCTATGTGTGATGTACGCATCAGCTTTTAGGCCCGATGAGTTCCAGGAGGAACGAAATGCATAGCTAGAGCTGAAAACCTGATGGTTGCTTGATCTCGGATTCACGTTTGCTTGCTGCACCTGAAGCCCATGGTGCTCGAGATACCCTCTCGGATCCGAGCTATGTCAAGCTGCTAAACCCGTACCCAGGCCCTACACCTCCGCACCTCATGCTTCGCACTGCCAGCTGAACCCCGAAGGCTTGTCGGAGTTCAAGCCTGCTCACGGCGTGGTGGTGTTGCCGGTGGCAGATGATGCCCCACCGCTGGGTGAAGACTACGACTAGGGCCTGCTGCAGGGTTATGTACAAAGGAGCAACGAAGACTCACATTTCTCACTTTATTGGCAAGCCATGAAACCGTAGTACAAGTGGCACGAGGAGCAACTTGGTTCACGGTACTTTTTGGTGATCACATGTTCAGAGACATGCAGTCCGTTCAGGCTGCAGGGCCCACCGACCAGACTCGGGGGCTATGGCTAGGCGCAAGTAGCGTGAGGATGAGTCTGAGCGATGTACTTAAAAAAAAGCCGCTGGAGCTTGGGACACTCCTTCGAATGTTCTTGTCAAAGCTGCATTTTCGGTCCCAAACTCAAGCGTTTAGCGATAAGCCGCTAACGGCTCCCCACATGGCACAGCCATGGAGATGCCCAGCGCGTCCCACCGTCAAAAAAGATCGCAGGAGCTCGACACTGCGTGAAAGAGATTGGAAGAGGGCTTGCATGGAAGAGGGGAAATTACCGTGGGTTCGTTATGCAGAACGCTGGCAGGTGCCCCTTGGGACCGCTTGAAAGGGTTTAAAGACGAGGTCCCCCTGCGCTCGCGAGCCGCTCGCCGTCTCTTGGCCGTGGCCCTGGGCGCCCTCCGGGCCGCCGCTCTGCTTGGCCGTGCCGGGGCCCTGCGGAGATTCGGGCTCTAAGGCTCTAAGATGCTAAAAGGTTTGTTAGACCGAACAGTCATCCGGCTCGTATACGCGACCCCAAAGCTTCGAACCAACGCCATGGGTTTCTCATTCCGCAGTTGTGTTGCAGCTTGTCATGTTTCGATATTTGTGGCAGCTGCATGCTCCCACCTCCCTTGACGCAAGATGTGTGCACTTCCGCGTCGCGCTGGCTCCAAGAATCAACTTATAAAACATAGACAGTCCTGTCGATCCTGGGCGCATTCCTGCACCTGGCACACAGCGCAGCAAGAGCCTGCCATGTTCCAGGAGCCGCCGTTGTTTGGTTTGATGGATTGAGGTTTTTGGGCCCGGGAACGTGGAGTTTATCATGGAAGTCTTCCCCAGGAGAACACAGCGTTTATCAGGTCAAAACCCTTGCAGCGATCCGGTAGGAGGAGGTTCCCAAAAAAAAGCTATTAGCAGTACCGAAAACTTGACGCCGAAGCCGATGCGTCAAAATCGATCACAACGTTGGGATCTTTTCAGAGAATGTCCAAAACGCCCACCAGTTTCTCTTTTCCAGGAAGCTTTGGAGCAGCTGATTTTACAGCTCCCCGGCCAGACTTTCTCTGCATGGTGGTGTTGACCAAAAGCAGCAAGACTGCCGATGCAGCAGCCCGGAGCCGCGCGGAAAGCCGGGGAGGTGCCCCAATGACTCAGGTGCCTGAATCCGTATTTGGAAGGCATCAACCTGGGGTCCCTGCACAGAGGCCAGTCTGGCCAGTTGCCGGGGTTACCGACTTTGAGACTCAGGGCTTCGGGCTCCATTGTACTGCCAGCTGTGGATGTATCCGGTGGTTGGTGTAGAGGGGCGCGCGATGCACATTTACTTGAAGCTTTGAGGGTCAAAGCCCATCGCTGCAGGCATCTACAACGGCTGCATCGAGCTCCAAGAGCTCAAGGTGAAGCCCGAGGCGCCCCGCGATTCCGGCATGCACATGTAGGGGTTTTGGAACCTCTATCGCTATCGTTCCACCACGGCAGTATCCACTAGCAGTCACTAGCAAGTAGTCATCAAAACGTGCATAGACAGATGTATGCTTGCAACTTGCGCGATGGTGCTCCATAGTACTCAAAAGATGACTGAAAGCGATGAATGTGAGACGAGGGAAGTGACGAGGTTCAGTCTGCATGGCTTTAGGGTTTGAGTGTCAGTCTTTGTTGTGGTGGGTCGGAGAGAGGGCGTCCGCTTGACGGAACTTCCGTCTGAACTACGAACTTGTATCACAGCGGTGCCCGTTGTCACCATCCTTTGTGGCCAAGAGCTCGAAGCTGTGCGCCGAAGCCTTTGAATTCTGTCATGGTCCTGATCTAAACATCGTACGTCTAGTTGCATACAACATCTCAAGCTAACCTGTGAGAGGTTCTTGCACTGCTTGGCGTGCCCGGATTCAGCGTACAGCGCGGCTACCTCCAGCTGATCAGGCCTTTCATGGCTCAGGGGGAGCCGTGGCCGTGGTCTCAACTACGAACCGTCTTCATTCACCCCTTGGGGACGTGGAAGGCTGCAGATTCCCTGGTCCAGTTTGGCCTCCGGAAAGATTGCGCTGGAGGCACACAGCTGGCAAGACGGATTGAGCACGCTGTTTTATTCCGA
This sequence comes from Symbiodinium sp. clade A Y106, assembly GCA_003297005.1. Classification (NCBI taxonomy): domain Eukaryota; class Dinophyceae; order Suessiales; family Symbiodiniaceae; genus Symbiodinium; species Symbiodinium sp. clade A. Next base: position 51,719 of record BGNK01002277.1, read on the forward strand.
GCTTAAAGATCGGGATCTTCACAGAAAGACTTCAGCCATAAGCCGTCAGTTCAGGTGTTTCGATTTTGCTGGTTCCTTGCATTCTGGCAGAGCCCAAACCCTGGTAAGATGATCATGCAGATTCAGAGCTGCGCGCAAGCTTGGGAGCATTCCCATGGGCAGGTCCGCGGCGTTCACGTCGAGGCAGCAACCCAGAATTATTTTGCAGGATGTAGGATGCGGAAGTCGTGCCGGATTGTCTTCCGCATGTCCGCTACAGCCCCTGCAGAAACCCTCTGCAGAGATTAAGGTGGACCAGATCGCCGATGGGCGCACCAAGGAGGAGCTTATCAAGCAGATGCGCGAGGTTGGGATTCGATAGTTTGGAGTTTACGTTCTAAGTGGCTCCTGGGTGCCAAGTGCAAGCGGTCTGTTGTAGGACAACACGCGTCAGCCGCTTTGAACTGCAGTCTTGGTGGAAGCTTCCCTAGAGACGTGGCCAGGTGAAACAGCAGGCCATCCAGCTCCGAATGGACCAGGCAGGAGTCAAGGATTCCAGTCGAGTGATTAAGGGATCAAGGGATTCACGAGTTGCGGTTGCGGTGCCGGGCAGGCTGACTGCCGACAAGGGGGAGGGCACGGGGCGGGGAGTTTCAACTACAAGTCTCGATGCAAACGCCCAAGGAGGCCGCATTTTTGGAAGCACGCGAGGGGTTTGCGCTTTAGGGTCAGGGTTGCACCCGTCACTGCCACAAGCGAAATGGTGGTCGTCCCTTGACGAAGGCCCCGAGCCCCCTTCCTGGGAAGCCAGCAGGTCAAGAATCTGCTGGAGCAGCGGCGAAAAGTGCCTCAGTGAAAGATGTCGCAGAAGCGGTCGATAAGTCTGCGACTGGAAGCTGGGGTCAGAAACTGCATCGACTGATGTAATCGCTTCGAAGGCGCCGCACCATTGCACTTTTGCAAGTAGATGCCAGCTGCAGCAGTTCCAGCCGCTTCCGGTTGAATCCGTTTTACCAGGGCTGAAGACTCGCAGGGTCTCCCCTGTCGCTCGGCTTGCACCTGCCTGCAGATTCGAGGCCGCAGCGGACCTCGCCTCTGCCGACGAGGGCTTCGCGATGAAGTTTGCACGCAGGCGGAACTGTGAAGGAGAAGCAAGTCGAAGCGAGCGGAAACCCGGGTCCTCTCAGCTCAGCTCTACAACCCGGAAGGTTCATCAACAACCTCACAGTGTCAATCGAAGATGAACCTTGCCTGCATCGGAGAAGAGTTGACGTCAGCCCCCGACTTGCACAAAGGTGTGGGCTTGGAGGGGTGCAGGTTGGATCTGATTGGAAGCCAAGTGTCAGTGTCAGGTCTCCTTCAGCTTCAGCAGCAAGGCCCTGGGCATCGGAGCCAAGCTGGAGAGCCGGGGGCCATCGGGGATGAGAGAAAAGTCTTCTTGCGTGATTCCTGAACTGTGCCCATCCTGTCCGGCTTCTCTTGCGGACTCCAAGACATCCCCTCCTGGCCTATGCAATGCTGTTTCCAGGAGCTGCCCCGCCTGGCAGTGCTCTCCACGGATGAATCCTTCAAGGATCCGGGAGACGGTTTGGGAGATTTTGGGGAAAGACGTTTTGGTGGCTGCAGTTGAGGCAGGGCTCGGGCCGGGTTTGAGGTTGAGCCTGAATGGCTGAGAAGCCCGTGCTGGGTGAAATGTAATGCTGTCTGGGCACAGTGGCCTCTTGAAGAGCTCTCTGAGCAGGAGCCTGTCAAGGGCGAGACCGTCAACATCGCTCTTTGGCTCCAACCTCTCCAGGGCAGAAAGAGTCAGAGAGGGTTCCACCCCCCCGTCCCCCCAAAAAAGTGCTGTTCCTTGTCGCAGGTTTGCTCAACGAGCTTTGGCCTTCTGATTTACATGTGGCATGCATCAGTGCCCATATTGATATTGGATAGGCTCGCAGCGGACCGCGACATGCCTGTCTGGCAGATCCTATTGTTTGTGCAAAGTTTATTACTCCTGTGCTGCAGGCAGACGACTCAATGTACAAGGTTGTGAGGCGGGGACTCGCGAAGCAAAGGATGGCTCAGAATCGCAGAGACTTGTAACACGTTGCTCATGTTTGAAGCATGGCAACTACATCATACCGCCCAGCTCTCAGCGATTCTCAGCCTACATGCAGCATCAACGTTTGAGAAGCCCATGACGGGTGGGAAATGGTGGCAAGTTATGAATTGCAGGGGGATTCAGATTCAGATGCAAGCTTCGCTAGTAGCGGGTGTGAGGAGCTCTGTGCTGATTTCCTCGACAGTTCGCAGGATCGAAGGCTTTGCTGCACAGCTCTACCAGCCTGGGAATCCCACAGCAGCGACGTATGTGCTGCCAGGGTCTCAGAGCTCAGCTCGTCAAGAATTTGGTAGGGGCTTAGCAAGTCACGAATGCAGTGCTGTGCGACCGCCTTCCGGCGTCATAAAATGTTGTAATGCTGATAACATGATGAATGGCTTCGCATCCAAAGGAGCCCGACGGGCGCGAGCCTGAATTTGGCGCACCTTCCGCGGGAGCAGCGCATTTTCCTTGAGCTGGACTTGGGGTTGTCGAAGCCCAGTGAGGCCGGCCGTTCAGGGCTCAAGGCATCTGCAGACATCCACACCCCAACTTTCAGAAGCAGCCGAGGACTATCAGTTAACAGTGCATACGATTGACGCATGCCGGCCCCCCACCCCACCCGCCCCACGCCCTGTGATTCTCTGTGGTGTGGATTCTGCCCCGTGCCCCTGCCGCGAAGATGGTGATCATGCAAGCAAATGCCCGGGCTGACCTTTGACGCACCTCACCGAAAGTGTGCATAGAATGACAGTCGATACAGCAGGCCACAGAAGGTATTGAAGCAAGCAGAAGCAAAGCACATGCGGAACCCAAGAGGTAGTAAGACCTGAGCAGCAGAAGAGCAATGGTACTGGTACTACCAACAGTCACACTCGGCATACCAGAAAGCAACAAGTACAGTACAGCAGCGCCATTGTTCTCAGCATCATTGCCATCATTCTCACCTGCGTGTGTGTGTGTGTGCGTGCGTGTGTGTGTGTGTGTGGGTGGGTGGGGGCAGGGG
>BGNK01002277.1:54879-93585 GCA_003297005.1 Symbiodinium sp. clade A Y106
GCGGGAGTTCCAAAACACGTCGACAGTTACGAGGATGATGACTCGGACGAGCACCATCCATGTGTTTGCTAGGATGACAGGCCTGGCTAGGCTGCTGTGGGGGAGGGGGCAGGGGGCATACCATGGCGGGGTTGGGAGTGGGAGGGCACCGATATATAATATATAAGTATAAGCCAGTCCCAGTGCTGGGGGTAGCCGGCAACGCCATCATCGCACGAATGGGTGATTCTAGCTCGGAAGTGCCCTCCTACCATGCAAGCCACTTCTCCTTGGCGCAAGGTGCAGCTGCTTCGCTCGCAGGTTCTCTGATGAAGTTGTGTATCTCGGTATCGGGCTGCGAGTTTTTGTGTCGACATGTGCCAGGTCCAGGTGCGTTGCAGGTGTGGAAGTTTAGATGTGGACGACTAGCATGCATGTGTACAGCGGGTGCGACCTAGAACGTGAGCAGCCTGCTTCGGTTTTCCTCGCACTTCTTGAGTCGAGAACTCCTTGCTAGACTGAGACTTAGACTCTTAGACTTCAAGCTTTGGAGGTGAAGCAGCTAATGCAGGCCGGAGAGGCCCTGGCTGCAGAGGCCCGGTCCGCCCGTTCCCGCAAGTCGCTTCCGGCTCCGACCGATCTCAAGATGCTCGCTGCTCGCTCTGTGGCCTTGGGCTCGACTGCTGGTCTTGATTTTTTCATTTTATGGGGTCTCAGTTGTTAGAATACGACGTTCCCTTATGTAAAGATGATGTCTGACTGTGTGGCCATGAACTGCCAATGTTATCTTTGGCTCAAGATGAGAAAGAGCGCTGCTGAGCTGTGCTGTTGCTTTCAGGGTTGGGTTTCCTTTTGGGGTTTCCCTTCCCTTCCTCTTCTTCTTTCCTACCCTAACATAGCGTGGTCTCTGTTTGGGGTCGGAATAACTGGTTATCAGCCGTAGTGCTCTTCTTTTGGTCTTCTGGTTTCTTCTTTGAATTCAGGGTTTAGGGTCGCCAATGGACGCGCCGAGCCCGGAAAGGGAGCCGGAGATTTTACCCCGGCCTAGGGGCATCAGGGCTGGGAAATCGGCTGTGCGGAAAAGGAAGGCTTACCAGGCTTACCAACTGGCATTGCAACCGTATCGCTACAGCTCGATTGAAGAGGTGCCGGTGGTCCATCAGGACCGGTCTAGCCGACCCTTGTATACTCGTCCTGGCTGGAAGCCGGATTTTGAGAGCGACGATAACGAGGAGCCACTCGAGGAGGTGATTGTTGAGGTAGAAGTCGATCCTATTATACCAAAGTCTTCAGGATCAGTTCCCTCTTTTCACCGGTTGCAGCGTCAGCCGCCTCCTCCTCCAGCACCTCCTGTTCGTCCTTCATCAGCATCTTGAGCTTCTTCTCCTTTGCCATCTCCTTCTTCTTCGACGCCTAAAGCGGCTAAGGTTTCATCTGGTGCAATACCTTCTACGTCCACAGTAGCTAAAGCTTCATCTGTTGCAGCACCAGTGACAAGTCAACGCTTAGCTTCGACACCGAAGATTTCAGCTGCTGCAAAGGCTAAAGTTTCAGTTGCCGCACCCGGTTTCGACATCAGAAGCCTGGTGCTCTTGTGCTTTCCGAGATTGTGTCCCACGCCGGGTCACACTTCACCAATGTTGCCAATGAGTCAGGTGTTCGTGTGGTATCCATACTTTGCGATCAACTTGATTTTGCTGATCCCTCCGTCACTGATCAGCTTGTCAGTCAGGTGTCAGCTTTTCCGGGTTGTTGCCTTTGCGGTTCTCTTTTCAGCGACGGTTGGGGTTTCAGGCAATCTGGTTACGGTTATTGGAAGGTGCATCGAACGCTCTTGAGTTTTCTGCAAGTTGCATCGGTCGTCATTGCGAATGGTGGCGAAGTTGTGCTAGAATGGCCACAAGACTCAACTTGCTGGATGCTACCTGAAGTACAGGCATTCGAAGATCAGTTCGGGTTGCGCAGAGTATCGTTCGATGGTTGTGCGATTGGGCTCGTGTCTCCGTCGGGTGTACCTTATGATGCGCCTTGGCAGATCATGACTTCGAGCAAGCGCACGATTGATAACTTCCAACCTTTCAAACGTTCTCACTCCTCTGCTACGAAGCATTGTTCTGCAAGGACATATGCATTCTAAGCCCCGTATTCCGCTTGATGTGCTCATGCACGAGTCAGGAATAAAGGAGGTTAAGATTCCAGGGCTAGTTCATCGATTACTTGATCGTAAGGAGTGGGCTGGTCAGCCAGGCGCATACGAAGCTATCAAGAAGGAAAAGGATGGTTTGTTTGAAGTAGGCACATGACTAGAGGAAGAAATCATTTCCAAGAGTGATGTCCTTGCGTGGGCTACTAGGACTTCAGATGTGGTTCATTTTGGGAATTTGATGATCATCTTGTCGGTGAAGGGATCTGAGCTGAGTCCAGATTAATGGCGGCTCAAGGCTAGGATTGTGTTATGTCGCTGTCTTTGAGGAACTGTTTGCCTCTTCTTTTTCTTCATTGGAAGGATTGAACACAGCAGTCGCGTTTGGTTTGCTTGAGTCTCATGGCGTTACTACCAGTGATGCAGTGCGTGCCTATACTCAAGCCAAGCTTAAAACCAAACATCGTACTTTCGTTCTTCTGCCGCCTGAGCTCGTCCCTCCTAGCAAGAAACACATTATTCAACCTTGCGCGCCTCTTCACAAGGCTCTCTATGGACATCCTGAAAGCTCCGCTTATTGGCAACAGCATCTTCATGAGATTCTGTTGAAACTAGGTGGAGAAGAATTTCCAAATCTACCTTCGGTTTATTTCTTCAAATCCTTGGGTTTAGTCTCATGTGTTTATGTGGATGATTTGACCTTATCCGGTCGGCGATCGTTGCACGATGAGTTCTGGCGCTCCCTTTCTCAGAAGGTCGAGCTCGAGCCTTTTGCACCGCTGACTAGGGTACTGGGTCGCTGCCACAGGTTTGTGTGTTGGCAGCAAAAGAAAGCATTAGCTTTAGAGTTTGCTGATTTTGCGAAGCAATGCGTGCAGCTGTATGAGTCGGTAGCTTCGTTGGCGGTACAGCCGCAACTTACCCCACATCTTGATGTTAGCACGCTTCCGGCCGCAGATGATGAGCCTCGCGGTCAGCTGACTGAGTCCGCTGCCAGAACCCTCATGAAAATTCTATGGTTGGCTCGACCGAGCCGTCCGGACTTGCTGGTTGCCGTTACAACACTGGCGTCTCACGTTTGCTCGTGGAGCAAGAACGACGATCGGCGAGTCCACAGACGATCTTGTGTATCAACGATCCTCCATCTGAGTTGCGGTTCGCTCTTTACTGCGACTCCGACTTTGTTGGTTGTGTTGACACCTCACGTTCAACAAGTGGGTATGTGTTAGCCATTGCAGGTCCTGCCAACTTGGCCTTGTTATCATGGTCGAGTAAACGACAGAAGGTCGTATCCCGATCAAGCACTGAAGCAGAGTTTGTATCACTGAGCGGAGCTCTGTTCAACGACGCGATCCTAATGCACGAGGTATGGGATTTACTTATACCCCGTATACCCCTTCATATCTACGACGATAATGTGCCAAGCTTCGCCATCTGGCAAAGACGCACAGGGTGAATGTCGCCTCTACGTGCGAGGTTGTGAATACTAACGAAAGCGTAGCACTCCAATACTGTCGTACTGATGATCAAAGGGGTGATCCCCTTACGAAGGCTCTTCCTCTTCAAAAGTGGGAGCATGCTTTAGTCCTTTTGGGGCTTTCGCAACAGCCACTGCCAGATTTCATCGAGTAGCTGTGCCTTCATCAAGGATGGCCAAGCTGAGCTTTTGTCATCATGCACTCAACTGAGTTCAGTGCTCGGTGTTCATGAGGATCACTGCGTCATTCGCTCCTCTCACGCTGTTAGGCTGCCTTGCGCCACAGCTGAGATAGAAGCATTTAATTATCATTGGGTCTGATCAGCCCGTTTGATACTGCACTGAATGTACAGATTTTGGAATCAACGGTGGGTGAAAGCATGAGCTATCCACGTGATTGCTTCCTGAAGTTCATTTCCGCTCCAAGTCAGGGGGAGTTGTTAGAGTACGACGTTCCCTTATGTAAAGATGATGTCTGACTGTGTGGCCTGAACTGCCAATGTTATCTTTGGCTCAAGATGAGAAAGAGCGCTGCTGAGCTGTGCTCTTGCTTTCAGGGTTGGGTTTCCTTTTGGGGTTTCCCTTCCCTTCCTCTTCTTCTTTCCTACCCTAACATAGCGTGGTCTCTGTTTGGGGTCGGAATAACTGTCTCGAGACACAAATCTCATAAACACCATGAGGATGCGTGTGGGCCCATCATCGGAAACTTTGCTTGGACCTGGAAATGTGCGGGCTGATGACTCTTTCTTTTTTCTTTGCCTTTTGCTTAATTTCTTTTCAACTGACTGCAGTCAGCACGCCCACCGACTGGTTAGGCCAGGTCGAAAGCTGGCAAGCAAACAAGCAAAGAAGAGTTCTGCGTTTTTTTCAATTCATGGGTATTTTCCGTAACGGGAACAGGCTGTCCGTAACCGGCGCTGGTAACAGGAACAATGCTGGAGGCCATAACAAGAACAGCCTGGTCCCCGTGACAGCCTCGGGACGGCCCTGAAGCTTTTCTTGGCTGCTGAACTCGGAGACCGCTTTCCGGTCCCTGAGTTACTGGGACTGAGACCTACGATTCCAGCATGTCTACCTCCAGACCCAAAATCTTCAAACGACCCTGAACCCGGAAGCCTGCAGCCTAAAACATAGCTTTCCATAAGTTTCTGGTTATCGCTGAGCCCATAGTCTTGGACTTCTCGCATCTTTGAGACTCTGGAGTCTGCTGCACTGCTGCCTTAGCTTCAAATTGTTAGGGCTTAGGGTTGCAGGGTTCAGGGTTTAGGGTTGAGAGTTTCGGATTTAGGGTTTTGAGGTATAGGGTTTATTGGGTTTGGGGTTTAGGGGTTTAGGGACTTCGCCTGGATGACAAACAAATGCGCGCACATGAAGAGACATATGAACGCATCTGCAATCAATTATAATCAGTTCAATCTTTCATGCATCACTTTGAACCTATGAAACTACAGGAAATGCAAATGCTGTTGCGATTGTCAGCCTGCCTACCTGTTTGTCAGTTTCTGCCTGCATATGGCAAACACCCATAAGATTGATTGTGTGAACCCGCTGAGTTATCATGTATCAGCACAGGCACGTGTGTGCGTGTGCGCGTGTCCCAGTGCGTCGATATCCTTCTCTATTCCTACCTACTTGAGGCTTGCCCGTCGGGGGACCGGTTTTCGGTCCCCTACTTTAAGAGCACAAAAGCCTTGGGCCCATGCCTTCTTCCGATGACGGTTCCGGTTCGGTGGTCGTTCGTGTTACGCTCGTCGCCTGGTTGCTATTGCCGCGGCCGCGCGCGCTTCCGTTGCAGTGTGTGCGACCGGTTTCCGTTACTCCCTATTCCCCGAAGCGGTTTCCGTTACTCCGCGCACCCGTCAAGGTATCATGCTTTAGGAATGACTCGATTTGTGTACCGCTTGTGGTTCTTCACGTTGGTGCTTCAGCAGAGGCCCTACTAGGCTTGACTGTCACAGGCGGAGCACTCGCGATGTTAACTCCAGTGCAGGACGCCAGGCTGAAGGCTCTGCTGATCCCCGCCGAGTTGGGCTCCCTTGCTGCAGTTCGGGTAAGGGCCAGGGTCGAGGCTTTCGTTGGGTCGATGGCGGTGTGGAGATGCCGCCCAAGAAGCATAAGAACCCAGAAGCCATGCAATCAGACTCAAGCAGCAGGCACTGCTGATCAGTCACTGATCACGTCGCGGTCAGCAATGACTCAATAGCACCAGTTTTACGTCGTCACAGAATTCCAGGCACAGTGAACTGATCAACTTTGCGTACGACCTTGGTGGACACACAATCAACGATTCCGAGCTTCCCTCCATGGCATTGATTGATACCAGTTGCACTGTAACATGGCATCGGAGATGCTGTAGCGAGAAACAACGTCATTCCAGCTCAGCTTAAGCTGGGAACCGAATCGACAACCGCAATTGAACAGAAGCAGGGTCCTACGAAAAACACAGCTCGATGGCTGGTGCGCCCTAGCATGGAATTGCAGGAGAAGCCGCAGTGCTTATGGAAGAGGCCGCCAGACCGCTGTGAATCCGGGCTTTTCAGGGCTTGTGTCGTTTGTGAGCGGATTTACCACAAACCGACAGCAACGGGCTGTTTTTCTGCGGAGTGACAAAATGGAGCATCATGCTGATAAGCTGCAGCAGTTGGTTTTCTGCGACCGCTCCAAGAGACAGGTCGGGCGGAGTTGGTCGAGTGAGCCAGTGAGCCGTACTGTGACAAGAGTACACAGCACACGCATCAACTATTCGCTAGATGAAAGCTGGAAGGCTTTGTATAAGGGAAACTTAAGGTTTGCATGTGCCATGGCTGGCAACATTTTCGAGACGAGCACGCCGGAAATTGATGTGCAGCACTTTCCCACGCCCGGTAGCGAAGCTATTATTCTGCCAACGGTCGAGCTTCTCGTAGTCCTTCTCCAGGCGCTGAAAACCGAGTATGGTCAGCTTTTCGTGCGGCGGCTGCTGAACGAGCAAGGGTGGTTGCCCCGGCATTTGCAGGACATGTTTGGAGCCGACACTTGTCGTCTAGCCCTGTCGCTGTGTCGAGTTCGCATCCGTCACAAACATGGAGCCCTCCTGCCACCTGCATCTTCCTGCATCCAGGTTGGCTTTTGCCGACGAAGGGGTGCTGGACGACGACGAGCAGAGGCAGTGCGCAGTGGGGAGGTCCCTGAGTCCCTGACGGTCGCCGGGCCTCAGTCCAAGAGCCGGAGAGCCGCATTCCCCCCCNCCCCCCCCCGCAGGGCAAGGATTTGCTTTCTGACGTGTGCCCTTGACGCGTGGCAGGCGGCTGAAGCTGCTCGAAGAGCCCGGGCAGTGAAGGGCCACAGCTTTATTTCGTTGCCCCGACTTCCTCGCAGGATCACCGAAGCCCCCGAAGCCGAGTGTTTCGAGCAGGCTCAACAACCTCACAGCCCAAGAAGGCGTCAGAAATGGCAGTCATGGTCATACGGAGTCATACGAGTCAGAGTGCGACGGTTTCGAAGCCCAGGACGCTTTGCCGGTGGAGCCTTTGGCCGCCCAGCGCCTCGCAGCCTTTGAGCTCGCCGAGACCCGAAAGCAGAAGCGGCCAGGCCAGGAGCCCGGTAGGACCTTTTTTTTGTCCTGGCTTGCAATCTTTCCCTAGAATCCTAGAAGATCTAGAAGCCTTGGGAAGTTCCCCCAACCCCAACCCCGTGTGGAGGCTTCTTCAGTGCCTTCTTCGGGCAGATGTGCTGCGCCGCGCCGCCCGCTGCAAGCGTGGGTATGGAGGACGCGTGCATGAAGACGAGAACCAGTTCTCGCCTAATGGGGGCCTTTGCGCACAAACTCGCGAGGAGCTCCAGGATGCCACGGAGTTCGAAGCCGTGGAGGCTCCACAGAACATCCTTGCAGAGGCCGGAGGAGGGGAGGGCACTGTGCAGGCGTGCGCTTGACCTTTGAAGAGCTGAGGTGCGCTTCGGCGACATGGGTGTGCGCCTCGTGGACGACTCCAAAGAGGACACGGAGGATGCAGAGGTGCCCCTTTTGATGGGGTAACTTCAGAAGCAAGGCGTGCACCGGAAATCCAGCAGGTGTTGCGGCTCTTCATTCACAGCACGGAGCTGACCGCGACCGTCGCAACTGGCCTCGACTACCGTGGAAAGTCCTCTGCCAACCTCAAAATAGCAGGCCGGCAGGGGCAGTTTTCTGGAGGCAGACAGGCGACTGGCGGGCTATCGCACGAGGTTTCGCAAACCAGGGTTCGGACACAGAGTGGCTAACATGGTGCTTGCTTACGCGACTCAGACTGTCAATCAGGGCACTTTCCTTCGAAGACAGGTCGTCTGGGTGGTGTGGAGGCCACGCACATGAAGCAGGATGTCATCAAGCAACTTGACATGACTTTGTTCTCAGTCGGTGTAGTCGGGATCATCCAAGACAGTTTCTCTCCGACATTCAACAGCAACAATTCTCTGCGACTCTATCCATGTCCAATCCGTTGTGCCTGCTTACTGTGCTGCAGGGTTCCATTTTGCTCGGCAAGTAGAGGGCAGGGGCTCTGGGAGAGACCGAAGCTCCGAAGTCGAGGATCCTGGATGCTGGAGCCGACAAGGCGGGTGCGGCCAAGTTTGCCTTGGAGACACCGGGCAGCAGAAACCCGAGGCCTCGAGGTCAGCAAGGCACAGCGCGGCGTAGCCCGAAGCGGAGGGTTCTTGTCGCTGAAGTTGCATGTGTCCTTTAGCAGAACCCTGAGGGTGAGATACATTGAAAGCCTCCCGTCATGATTCGAGAATCTCCCGGCCGGCTGAGGAACAAGCTTGAGGAGACCTGCAACGTTCTGCCACTCGTCCAGCGCTTCGGGTTTGGAGAGCACTGTTCGGCCAGGAGAAGTGAGTAAGCCAGAAAACTCTGAGTCTGCGAGGTCCGTGATGTTTCACACGGCGCCGATCGAAGTCTTCTTCATCCCCAGCCGCCCGGCCCGAGCACCGGCCGAGTATGGCCGAATGCTTTTGACGGGATGTTCTGGGCCTTTTGACTGTCTCCGCGTCTCGGATCCCGGCTTGAAAGCTTGCCTCGCTGCGCTTGGAAAGCCGCTTAGCCGTAGCCGCTTAGGCATGGTGCCGAAGCTCCTGGACTTCGTTGCGCCGCCTGCGGCAGCACGGGAACCGACACCGAAGGCGGCCAAGACGCCGGCACATGGCACTAACTCCCGCCCCCCCCCCCCCAGCAGTAACCAAGCCCCCGGGCACCGGGCGGGGGCCTGGGGCCCTTGGGCTCAAGTACAATGCCCCACTACACATACCCCGCCCCACGGGGCCAGGCACAACCACGAGATGGACGCACCGACTCCACACACNCCCCCCCCCCCGCAGCAGTAACAGAGCTCCAGTGATGCTGGCGAGGGCCTTGGGTCCTTGGGTTCTAATCACATGGCCGCTTCAATATCGCCCGGCCCACGGAGCCAAGGAAGACACCGAAGTCGGACATCGCCTCCCCAAGGAGCATCATGAGCCGGACGGCAGCTGGGCGAGGCTTAAGGCTTAAAAGGCTTTGGACGGACTTGGCTTTCAGGATGCAGTGGATGGGGAAATGACTCAACTGCTTCAGGTGCCAAGCTGTTTTGAGATCGGAGCTACACCACCACCATGTTGGACATCTTGAGTGGCTCTGAGAGCGGTTCTGTTCCGTTACCCTCAAATGGCACCGAAGTCCTCCCGTCCGGGGCGGTTGCTCTGCTCAAGCTTTGACCCGTCGGCATCTTGCCAAGGCCCAGTGACGCCGTGCCAGTGTCCTCTGGCTGGCCTGAATCCCGTACAAGCAGAACAGACAACACCTTCCAATCCTGGAAGAGCCAAAGAAGAAGTGCACCAACATGAGAAGAGTTGAACGGGTTCGACGAGCTGCCGAGCCAGGCAGATGCACAGGGAGCGGTGCAGCAATTGTTGGGCAAGGAGGGCGACGTTGGCCAGTCGCTTGGAAAGAGACCTGCGCAGGGTTCCTTGCTGTGCAGCTCTCCGACTATGACTAATATGATCATGTGACAGCACGACCCAAGTGCCTCAATCCGTCGCAGCCCCGCTGTCTCAAGGAGCTGTCGCTTGCCCTTGCCGCCGATGCCAATCTGCTGCAGCCAAGGTACGCTGATGCCGCGTACGACCGTGTTCCCGACCAGGCATGCTTGACATCCTATTTTGTTGCTAGACACATGGTTCGTTGCACGTAAGCCGGCAGATTCCTCGTAGAGTGTTGCTTCCAGCTGGGTTGAGGTTTGTAGCCGTTTAGTTGAGCGAGACGGAGGCACGCTGCATGCTTTGCTTTGGAATTTCGACAGGTGCATTTTGATGTCCACCTGGCCTCCCCAACGATCCACTTGCCCGTGCGGGACATCGGCAAGGTTGGGCACACGAAGCCATGTGCTCAGGACCGGGAGTCCGGTTTCGTCGCAGTTCTGAGATTGAAGAAGAAAACACCTCCGCACGAAATGATGGACCTCATGCACAAAAAGAGGGAAGATTCCTCTATGTTCACTAGAATTTTGAGACTTGCGCCGAAACGATTCCGATGGTGGATCCATCGCATTCACCTGGTGGCAACCACAGCTTGTTTAGACAGAGCATTCCATATGCCGATTAGGCCTGGAACTGCCGCGAAATAAAACCTCAAGCTCCTTTGCGGGAAAAAAGATCTGAAGCCTTCATCGCTGCCAGGACCCCGACCTCGAAACATTCCCACACTCGGACTCCCTAGCGCTTGAAGGTGGTGGTGAACCTCGGTTCCCTGACACTGCTGACGCCAGAGGTTTGCTCCATGAAGGCCGTGAGGTGGGCACCTGCGGGGTCGCCCGGGGTTGCCAAATTGACTAACGTTGGATGCGGAGTGGCTTGCAGCGGCTGTAGCAGGGCTTCGGCGATCCGCGGCCCAGCATGGAGCGTTTGATGAGAGTCCTGCTTACTTGCAGGCTGGGAGTCTCTCTGGAGGACACCATGCTGAAGGTGGCGACCAAGCGGGACCGGCAACAAAGAATGGCGAAAAGACAAAGCAACCCGAACAGCTTCAGGGTTTACTTCTCTCGCACAGCACACTTCATGGGGGGAGGTTGAATTTTCTGGATGAGATACTTTAGTAGTGAAGGAATGCGATCAGGTCCATCCCCCCGCGAAGACCCAAAACGCAGATGCTGCGAAACTTCCAGGCAGTTGTAGGTCCCACCTTCACCGTCGCAGGAAGAGTTCAACGTGATCTCGCCTCTCCCGATCGACATCAAGCTAAACCACAACGAGGACGACGAGGTGCTGAAGGCCGGATGTCGGATCCACTCTCAGGGAAGACGGCCTGTCCGTCCGGAGTTTCCAATTTCGGAGGTGGGGACTGGTCTGCGGTCCAGTGCAGAAGTCGTCCATCCTCTTGCGCAACGGAATTGAAGCCATGAAGCCGATGACTCTGCCCAGTGGCAACCACTGGAAAAGCATTTGAGAGCATGCGCCTAGGACCTCCCAGACCTGAGCAGGACGAAGAAGTGCTTCAAAACAGACCTTTCAGAGACCTTGCCACGGTAGTTCTCAACAAGTCTCAGCCAATTACGGCTCTTTTCAGTAGCTCCCTTCAACCTCAGCTCCGACGCCTGCTCCGTAAAGCCTAAAGGCCTAAACCTCTAAATTGCCTAAACTGTAATTTCCGGAAGGTCCCCGTTGTTTAGGCTGATCACACCTGAGGGCCACGACCGCACTCTCAACGGCCGCCTTAGGGTCCCTTTGGAGAGAAGCTTTGAGGCCGAGGTGAAGCTCACCACTGGAGACCTCATCCTCACCGCTGCTCCGCAGGCAGTGGCCAGGCGAAGTGAGACGATGCGAGACTTCGGGGAATTTGATATTCAAGATTGCCCTAGGCCCTAATTTCGAGGAATCCCTTTGTACACCCCTTGAGAACTACGGTAGATGTGGATTGCCGAGGTGAGTGTGCTTGCGGCTCTGCCGGACGTGTTTGCAGAGCTGGCCCCGCCCAGCCAGGAAGCTTTAGTGTCTATCCGGGATACCACATGCCTTGCTCCGACTCCCACACACGATTCGAGCATACTCGAATGCTTGCAGAGTGTCAGCCTTCGAGAGGATGCGGAGGCAGTCGAGCAGGGCGAGGAGTCGCTTGAGGAGCGCAGTTGTGGGGAAGTCGGTATACCTTGAGCGTTAAGCTTCAGAGTCCTGTTGCTAGCTGCGACAACACCAAATCCCGAGATCTCAGAACCCTCGGCTGTCAACATTCTCTGGCCCCGCGGCATTCTTCGGGCATGAAGCTTCTGGCGTCAGGAGGCCCTGGAGGACGTCGAGACAACCCAGGAGCAGGCGCCTTTTCTCTGGCAAATCGGGGCCTTCAGGGAAGAGCTCTAAAGCTTTTGAGAACTGAGCTTCTGAACCTGCCGCAACTGTGTGCTAGGCAACGAGCGTGTAAGTAAGCTGTCGTAGCGTCGTGCTCGGCTCATACCCAGGCACCCACATCAACGCACAGCCACATCCCTAGACGCCTCATGGAAGTGATCACGTCGCCGTCATAGGTGACCAGAAAACCTAACTTGAAGACGAATGAAGTGTCGTCCAGCTGCTACATGCTGCATGTATGTGAAACATCAAGCATTGGCTGACTGGAGACATTGGCAATCGAAGCAGACGTTCTCAGCCAAGACCCTTTGGAAAGCTCCAATCCGGCCCTACACCGCTTGCAGGTCTAGCCTCTCTAGCAGACTCAGGCAGATTTAAGCAAGTCGAAACCTCAGCCTCTCCTAGCTCCTGGCTGACCTGCCAGGGGAGCGGGGCGCTCGCGAGCTCGGTTGGGCAGTCGGAGGCCTGTGGGAATTCGTTGAACCTTTCGAATCTTTCGGCCTCTCTGTTTCAGACCTTCAAAGACCGATGAAGTTTACGCTTGCAGCGGTCGCTTCAGTGCCAGGTTTCTGTTCGAACTGTCGCGCGTACCCTCTTATCCTCTTATCTGGATGTCAAGACGTGCTCCCGATGAATTATGCGCCTGTTAATGCTATGTGCAGCGAGTTGATTCCCAGTACCCAGGTGGCGCATAGGCCTTGTGCAAAATGCACGAAGATTCTGAAAACAGCTGCAGTTGGGTGCTGATATATGCTGCAGCACCAGCACTATCTAAACGATGCAATCTCAGCAAGCGCACGTGCAGCACTGTGCCGTCTAGCAGTGTGTCGTGTAGCATTGTGTAGTGCAGGGGTGTGCGGTGATGATGGTCCGCTCTCACCCAGCACCTGCCTCACCCTTCCTCCTACCCCACCCCCGCCCTCACTGTGACTCTCGCCGGGACGCCCCCTCACATTTAATCTCATCCTCATGCTCACTCTCACCCCCACCCTGATCCTCACCGTCACTCTCACTCTCACCCAAAACCCCAATCCCTAACAACTTGTGCTCTGGCACAGATATTCCGCTGGTGAGGCCATGCAGGCTGCCACGAAGCGTGCAAAAGAGCTGACGGCTGCTCGGGTCGGACTACGAGGGCTACTGTCTCTAAAGCGCGGTTCGCCTGTTTGAGGGATTTCTTGCAGGCGATCCTGTTCGGCGATCCTGTTCAACATGGGTTGAGCTGTTGTCAGCCAAGGAGAAGAGATTGCAACTCGACGTCGTTGCCCAGCTCGGAAAGCTCGAAGTGTCTCTTGGCACGGCTTTGCATCATAAAGGATTCAATAGTGGCCGACTTCTCTCGAACTTGCAGGAATCAGGAAGGTTCACATGAAAAGGAACCAGGCGGTTTAGAGATGAGGGCTTCAGGGATCTTCTGGTGCTCGCCCACGGCTCAGGGCCGTCCTGGACATGCTGCATCCCGTTGTGACCGTGCAGTGCCAAGTGCTTGGCCCCGGGATCCAGCTCTGCCACAACAGCCTCATGAAGCCTGGCAGCGATTTGCGTGAACGGGGCCTAGGGCCTAGAGGATGCCCCGCCAATTACAATGGAAACACAAAAGACAGATGAGAAAATCGTGTTTCGTTGAAGCCCAGGACCGGCCAGGACATGTCGACGAGCGTCAAGTTGGAGAACTTGGCGCTCAAGGCGTTCGCCAAGTGCCCGCGCTCCCATGCGGCTGGGCAGCAGAGCTCTCTCACTGTGTGATCTCATGGCTAAGACGCTAACAGCGCGCTCACGTGCCTCTCAGCGAAATCGGAAGCCCAGGAGTGGGAGCCCCTCCTGGAGCCCTTCCACATCGGGGCCTCCGCAGCTGGGTCGGGTTAATGGTCTCTGTCAGTCCCAAATCGAAGGGCCAAGGAACAAGAGGATCTAGATTCAGACTCTAGATTCCGTCATCTGAGGTCAGTTCAATCACAGCACAGCATCTTTTGCTCAGCCAAGTGAGTGGTTCGAGGTTCAGGTGAAGGTAGTAACCCACATCACTAATCAGGGCAAAATCAGGTCAAATATGCTGGCTGTGCGAGCTTGCCACGACCAGCTCGAGTATGTATGTAAGATCTTGAGATGTGCCTGAGGTGAAGCTCCAATCTGTTTCCAAGACCTCATCGGCTGTGGGCACCAAAGTGCCCGATGCTTAGATGGGCAGAAATGATTCAGCACTGGTTCCTGCTATGTCAGAGAAGATGCGATAGCCATGCTCGGAGTGAGGAAACTGTCGGTTTTTCTGTATGCACATCTTCGTTCGCTGCATTATGTACGGGACTGCAAGAGGGATGGTCGGTGGTGGTCCGAATGTTGTAGATCATGGGCATGCGCTTGAGCTGGACATTGTCATGTCCTGCGAGGTCCATCAATGCACACAAACCCTTGCTCCTGAACGTTGCCTCACCGTCGTTGTCGAGGACGGGGCTGTGGAGGGAGGGCAGCGAGTCTTCCAGTCTTTTTTTGCTCGTGGTCAGCTTGTGGCGCCCATCTCCTTGTGTATTCGAGCTCGAGCAGCACTGCGAGACTGCGAGGCTTGCTCAGCTCGGCCCAGTCTACGCCGCCAGCATCGAGCGCAAGAGCGACTCCGCTTCCTCTCGGTACAGCTGCAGCCTCGGATTCAAGGTTCTACTATGCTGTACTCTAAGACTCTAACCGCTCTGTAAAGGAACTTTATTCCACTGAGTTTTCAGCTGACGAACAGAGTCCTGAGAGCTGCTTCAAGTTTTATGACTGTGTCGGATTTCTGAGTGCTCAGGTGAGGGCTTTGAAGAAGACTGGGAGAGGATTTAAGGTTTTGGGAATTGGGCAAATCGAGTGCCCTCATCTCTCGAAAAGGCGTGGTCAATCTGTTCGGCCAGCCGATGGTGCTTGAGTTCCATTGCCCCGGCCACTCGGAGCGGAAGAGAGTTCAGTATTTCATGGGCTGGGCTCCATGAATGGTCCAGCGTCTTCCCTGGCTTTTGCGGATTGAAGCTCGACTAGCTCATCACAGCTCCAATTCCGATCCACGTGCTGGGATTTCAATGAAAGCAGCGACTGGGAGTAAATAAGGAGCAGTAACCAGCATGCCACTATCCAGCCGTTTTTTAGTTCCCCTATGCTTGTCAGGCGGAATTATCGGAGTCCAAAGGTTCTTGAAACGAGTCCATGTTTGGCTGGTCGCACACTGTCAGCACCTCTCCGACTTTCTTCCAGATATTCTCATATTCACGGTAGCCACGGAAGCACGTACGGGTCTTCAGGATGATTGGGCAACTGAACGGTCCGGAAACTCAAGAGATGGAGACCCAAGTGTCCTCAGCACCGCTATGAGCGGATCCTTTGAATTTCATAGGACGAGCCGGCTCCCCGCCAGTTAACATATGTTAACATAGCAGATTGCATTTTCTTTGGTCCTTGTGTTTGGGTCTTTTTTGCTTGGAGAAGGACTCCCGTCGCTGGAAGACCTCGGCCTCAAAGCACTTACACCTCGCTGGAAGACCTCGGCCTCGAAGCACTTGGCACAGCCCATCTCCGCCCCACTCTTTGAGCAAAGGCTCGCAGTCTGCCTTTTAAGAAGCCGCGCCGATGGCTGGTGTGGTCACAGACAAATCAGCCGAAAGTCCTTTGTTAATCTCCCTTCCAAAGATTCCGGCTCCAATGCCACTTAACCCACCGACGGAACATGTTGCTCAGCACTCCTAGCCCTGAACCCAGTGAACGAAGCTTCGGTTACAACAGTCCACCTGGTGGCGGTGAAGCAAGCTCTGACCATAAGGCTGTGATCAGCAGCAGTGTGATATCACCCTGACGGCGATTGGCTCGTGTAGCGGATCTCAAGCCACCACCGATTTACGCGAAGTGGAACTTGCAGGTAAACGTGTGGAAAGCCGCCGAAGTACGGCCGATGCATTTGCAGAGCTTGCAAAGCCAATCCGCTGTCAAACGTAATGCGAAAGTTGCTGGCTTAAACACTGGCATCGTGGCGATAGCTCTGTGGCGTGAAGAGGATGCATGGCTGGAATTCATAATGACCTCTTCTTCGCCGGACTGTAATTCCGCAAGCAGCACGTTCCTTTTCAAAACGAAGTCGGGTGAAATGCAGGCTTGGAGCCCAAAAAACAGGCTGTACCGCTTCGCGGTCCCTCCTGTGAATGGCCCCGATGGGCCAAAACGGAAGGGGCGGGGCGATAAAGCCGGGACAACACGGACAAGTCCAAGTCCTCGCCGCGCACTTCGATACGGTTTGACGCAGTGAGGCACTCACGGCCATCACAGGGAACGGTCGGGAGCGTCGGGGCATATGTTGCCCCTTGGCCCTTCTTTACCAGGTTGCGGGACGGGCCTCCTCCGCCTCCACCCTTTTTTGCATGGACAGGGGCGGGGCCAAAAGGCAGGAACCGGCTTCAGGTGCAACTGCACCTTGCGACAGTGCGGTAGTACTTGAGGCAACTGGTGCACCTCGATCAGGGTGGTCAAGGAGGCAGGCGCCTGCAGGACAACACCGACGTCGGGCAGGCAAAGGGAGCTGTCCAAGCCAGGACACGGCGGGAGAATCCTGCCAATGTGCGAAGAGGAGATGTAACAAAGAGGCAGGACCCGACCTCATCAGTTGTCTCAAAAGGACAGCGCGGCCATGAAATTCGATCATCATGAGATGGGCACGGCTTTTGGAGGACATCAGGATCGGAGTACATCGGAAATCTATAAAAGTGACAGCCGTGCTCTCAAAGTTGCTATGCGAAGGTGCCGACGTAACCCTTGACCAGATGACGCAAGCTTGGAAGTTTTAGAACGAACATCGCACGAAGATAAGCAAAAACTGTCGCTAGAGATCCAGTGTCTGTGCCAAAAGCCCAGCCAGATCCAAGCGACCTCACAAGAAGCCAGCAGCTGCCTTCAAGAAGCCAGCTGCTCTGGGATGGAGCAGGTAATTGCAGCTGCTGAGATGGAGCAGCCATCTGTTCCATAAGGAATCGCTGCCCGGTGTTATGTACAGCATAAGTTTAACATGCAAGTGCATCATACAAAACAGCCCTCCCTTTCGTACAGAATCGTTGCTAATCAGGTGTGCTATTCGGCTTATCAGTGCTTGCAAAATCTGCGAAAACTGGGACGCTCTGCCAGAGCTCCATCAAGTCCAGCGTCCAGCCTTATTCTGGATGTCGAAAGGGTCGGGTTCTGCCGCGAACACACTACTTCGAGGCCACCGCCAGAGGCATCGTACATGCAAAACGACTTTGGCTAGCCAAACATCGCCTCAGGAAACTTTTGAGAATTTCTGCGAGAATCTAACTAGTAACAATTAGATTCGAGACAGTGTTTTGTCAGCCTTCCTTGGGTTGCCACGTCCATTCGGCATCCGCGGCATTTGCCTAGTACTGCCGATCCGGCAGTAGCAGCAGTGAAAAGGCTGCTTGTTATCAGGGGCCGAGCCAGTTGAAAGTAAGCTCAGTTTGAATTTCTCCTTCATCCGTCATTGCATTCACAAAGCGAGATGAAAGATTCAAGTTGAAGGATCGTTTGGCCGCTACCTTCCAAATGGCTCCGAACTTGAGGTAGAGCATTGTCTGTGCTGCCATTCAGGTGGAGTTGTCCACAAAACCATTCCGGCCAGCGGTGAAAAGGCTGGGTCAACTCGGTTTGCCTCTTGTCAGGGGTGTCTCTGCGGTCCGTCTTCGCTTTTGCAAAGCTCTGCAAACAAAAGGTTTGCCTCGAGGACGAGACCTTCCTCCACAGGCCAAGACAACTTTTTCGAGGTTTGCAAAAGACTGGAAGGTACGTGTTGAGTCTTGTTGATGGCTATTCATGTGGGCTTCGAGTGGTAGCTGGACCGAAGGCCGTAGTCCAGAGCTAAAACGTAGGCGAATCGGGGACAGCTCTCACACCACCACCCTGAATGCCTGTGTTTGCACTCTGGCCGTGGGCTTTTGATTCCCTGCTCAATTTGCTTACGGCATCATCACAGCAGCATGTTGGGCAGGGCCAGCGAAGTTGCAGTCCGCTTCCAAGAGGCACCGAGGGCATTCCAAAAGGCTCCATGGGCGCCATTGGACCTCCCGCTTTGGCTTGAGAGTAGAGGAGTTGAACTTGACAGGAGTAAGGGGCACAGCACCGGTCGGTAGTTGTTTTGAAGTTTGCCCTGAACACATCTTTGCCGAACCCATGCCTGTACCTTTGACTTAAATCTGAGGATCCCGAACTCTCGATCTGAGCCGTGAGAACTAGAAATCCCCACACGTGTCCCGACAAGCATTCCTCATTCACAGGGTGACAACCTGGAGAGCTCCAGGCGGGTTCCGCGACTGTGTTTGGGGAGGGCTACGCCACAGCTTGCAAGAGAGATTCTACAAGTGGAGGAGCGTTTAACTTTGCTCTTCGAGAGTTTAGACTCTCACAGTTGCCTGCTGCTACCGGAGCTATGCGGCGATGTGATTCCGAAAACAACTCCACAAGGTCATAGGCTAGAGAGGCACTTGTGCCGTCAGCAAGGTCCCTTGCTCGTGCTGCGTGTGTAGGCTGCAATCGGTCACCGTTAGCAAGGGCTTGTGCCAGTGCTGGCCGGTGCTGCGCAGTCGCCACTTTGCTGTGACCGGAGAGCCCTGATCATGTAGTTGAGGGACATGGAGGCTTCTATTTAGCTGCTTGACCGTCACATGCCGCATGGATCCTTGGCGTACTAGCATACTCTTTCATACACTCAGATATAGTACACCGTGAGCTCCAAAGCTACCTACTAGCAAGCAGGCCACTTTCCATCGAGTGCACGGAGACAGCTTCTTGGCGTCGGCTTGCAAGATGTCTCAGTAGCCATATGTTGAAGGCGCACCAGCATATCTCTTGACACCGGCAAAGAAGTAATTGGACGTGGACGAGTGGTGCTTTCGGCAAACCTTGACGGGCCTGTAGCATGTGCTGGTCAGAAACGAAGGCCGGCAGGCGGCCCTCCCCCAAATGCCGTTGGTGTAGTGGCGAACGCTGGAGCCTGGAGCCTCAGGTGCTGGTGCCCGGAAGCCTCTGCGTTGCCGAGATGATGGCTCCCGAGCCAGGACAGCTACGAACCTTACACTTCGAGAGCCAAGAAGAGTGTGGTGTGTCCAATCTTCGCAGGATCCCGCTTGCTTCTCTTGGCCTCGCCGCTGCGTGTGCACAACACCTGTGTCTCAGACCGCAGTCGGATGTTTGCGAAGGGCCGTTTTGGTACGCACGCCTACGGACTCTCGAGATACACCGTGTACGAATATTTAGAGTAGGCAGAATCGAGGTATACCGAGGTTGTTGCGGGGTCGGACAGGAGGATTAATTTCCTCAGCTGGGCTTCTTGCAAGGCCAGACCGTCGCTGCTCGTCAAGCCAGAGGCCAGAGGGCCCTCCCCAAACTGTTCCCTGCCGCCCAGGCGACATCCCATTGCAGCTCTCATTTCCTGGGCAAAAGGCCGGGGAAGCCTGAAGCGGCTTTGCACGGTTCCGTGCACAGTGCCGTGCACGGCACGTCTTCGGTCCCTGCCTTCCACTCGAGGACAGGCCGAGCGGAGCCTTCAGCTGCCAAGCCGCTTTGCTGGGTGCCTCGGCGAGCACCGCCTCGGGTCTGAGGCGTACTCGGGGCCCTTAAGAGGCTTTCCAGAAGCATTCGTTTCATGGTGGAGCTATGTGGCTGTAGCCGTGCAGCTCGAGGCCATGCAGCGCCGACCTACCGCATGGAGAGCCATCTGCCGGAGGGGGAGTCACAAGATCGACACGTGACTGTCATGCCCAATGCCGCTCGCCAGAAAAAGGCACCCAGTGGCCTGGCACTGTAAGGCCCGCGACCCCAAAGCTGATGAAGCTCTCACCCAAATGCCAAGTTTGTTTCACCGCCAGAGGAGATAGGTGCAAGGCTAGGACCCTGGAAGGACTCTGGCAGCCTCCTGTGTTTTTTTAAGCCGACGCAGAAATTCAGGAAATCTTTGCTGTCCCAGAGCCACTGGTGCGGCAAGAGGCCCGGCACCTCGAAACCGCGTCGACTTTCTGACTTGGTGCGCAGCTTCCCGACTCTGAGCACAAGCCCTCCCCTACAGTAGCGGCCCTAGCGGCCCTAGCGGCTAGTGTAGCAACTCAATTGCGCCGATTGGGCAGGCTGGATACTGCGCTGCGACAGTGCGAGGACGCTTTGGCTTGGGGGATGCTTTTGAATGGAGAGCCTGGGCGGCACCGAAACAGATTTCAGCTCCTTCGGCTTCGCAGCTTCTATCCACCTCACGCTGGCACTGAGGCACCCCCTTCGAGCTCTCCTCCAAAGGAGCCTCTGCCCCGGAGGACTTTATCCTCTCCTGTGCCAAAAAAGCAGAGGCTTGGTTTTGGGGTGCAGTAGATCATGGGCGTCAGGGTTCAATGTTGACTACTTGTACAAGGTGGTTCGGAGCCAGGATGTGCTGAGACTTGTTGAGCCTCTCAAGTGGTCTTCAAATTCAAAGCCTAGAATTCACGAGGCCTGGAACATACGGTAGGACTAGTGCCGGGGAAGCAGCAGTGCAAGATGCCGCTCAAACTCAAGCGGTGCAGGGATCGGTGGTGCTTCCCACACTCCTGGCAGCGCAGCCGCAGGTCCACGATCTGAAGGCACAGCGAATGCAGAAGAGATCTGGTAGAACTGAGACTTAAACCTCCGCTTCGTCTTCACGATCCGTGGAACTTCATTCGTCATGGGCCGGGCAGTAGACCCGTCAGAAATGAGTTCAAGCTTCTGGGATGTTGACTCGGCAGCGGAGCGGAATCAAGCCTTGTCCAATGCTTGCACTCCCTGTTCCCGCCTATGCCTAAAGTTCGTGAAGCCGAGCAGGATTCCAGGATGCGGAACCAAGATTCCCAGTCTTCTAAACTCTGAACTTGATTGCACGAGGCGGCTCCTGTGCCGAAGCCACGCTTTCGCAACCTGCGAACGGACATGCTGGTGGAGGTCGGTGACATTAACAAGAGTAAGCCCAGGCATAATCAAGAAAAGCATCAGGAGGAGTCGTGCAGTAGCAGCAGCCGTAGCAGGATCGGTTTAGCGGCGGGAGCGGGAGGAGGTGGTTGTTGTTGTTGTTGCTGTTGCTGCTGTTGCTGCCGCTGTTTTGCTGCCACCACCTGCTGGCGGCTGTAGTGTGTTGGGGATAGCAGCAGCTAGCAGCAGCAGTAACAGCAACAGGATCACAACAGCAGCGGCTGCCGCTGTTCGCTATATGGTCGTGCGCATCTGCAGGACCCTGACATCAACAGTACCGGCACTAGCTGGCAAGACTTGTAAGAGTATTGAACACGACGCAAGGAAACGCGCAAGAAGCATGCTGCTCCCTAAATCGCCAGACTTGCCTCCCGATTTGCAATTTCGAGGATGCCATTAAACCGGCCCAGAAGAAGAACGCCCCGTGCTGTGGGCCACAGCCTTAGCTCTCAATTCTAAATAACTGTTTGCGTTCCTCGCAGTTTTGTGGTTCCAAACTGCATCTGAGATCAACAAAACTGGACATGTCAGGGCTATACCAACAGTCTCTACTTGGAGCAGACTCGTTTGTCGTAGGCGCCCTGCTTTACTCCACAGCCTATGCAGCAGGACAACTGACTATCTCCTGGGTCCCTTCAGCATGATAGCATCTAGACAATTCATGACTGTTCACGTGAGTGCCAAGGACTACCTGGCAGTGCACTTTACATCTTGAGTCAGAGTCTTCGACACTAAGACTCCTCGTAGCTCACGTTCTTGATCTGAAGACACTTCCTCCACTTCCACCTGTGCGAAGCTCAGGGGAGCGCCGCGCGTGTCGGAGCCAGAGGCTGCCGCTCCCGCTCTCTTGTGGGTGAGAGACGGGGGGACATTCAGAGGCGGAGTTTCGCTGAACAGATCAGCACCCAAGCCCTCGGTGCCAGCCCCTTCTCAACGCTTCAATCATGTACGGCATCCTGGAGCTCAGCAGTTTCCATACTTGGGCCGAGGCCCTCAGCATCGCCGCCAATCGTAATTCGAAGGTAGGGATCCAGAACAACGGGGGCTGAAAGTCACTTTGACCAAACTGTTGGCCCTGAACAAGACACCCTCTGGGCGTTAGGATTCAATGATAAGCATCACATGTCGGAAAATCCCCTGATTGCAGGAGGCAGCAGAGCAGCTTCCAGCAGCGTGCATGTTGATTATTGATCAGGGCCTAGGCTAGGCACCTGTGCAGACATCCGAGTTGATTTGTGCCGAGTGGTTCTTTGCTGAACCTTGGGTTATGTGATTTTGGCAAGATGCCAGTAGACATGTTGAAGACTTCGCTTTCCTTCGCATTCTTCGCAAACCTGCCGAGCCGCACACCTTCGCAATCCTTTCTATCATCGAAGGGTAAGTCTGAGGAACTCAGCAGATGCTGTGTAGGAGTCAAAGATAGGGCCTCCGAGCGAGAACGGGTCGAATCTGAGGAGGATGCTGCACACATGTCTGCACGTTACTGGCGAAGCGGCAAGCTTCGTGAGACAGGCAATGTGACGATGCTTCTTGGCCGCTTGTGGCAGTGTTAGGAGACACTGCTTGTCATCTGAAGCCTCTGTCCATTGCTTCCCGACGCCCGAGCCCCGCCGTTCCGAGGCTCGTCCTTCGGCCCATGCTCTCGCTGTTGAACGCCCTGCCCGAAGGGGCAGTGACGCTGGCCTACCGTGCGCGATCCAAGGCTGTCCGCCCTGCGCGTCCTGTCGGTTTCCTTGTGTTCAGTTCTACCCACTCCGACTGTTGAAAACAGTCTGCAGCGCTCCTGTGTTCCGGTCGTCACTGCTTGACGCATGTGTTTTTTTTTTGAATCTTCTCGCCAACCGCTTTCGGCACGAGGTACGACAAGCCAGTTGGCGAAAGCGCTTGCCGAAGAAAACGAGCTTGTGGGGTTGAGTGCATCCAGTGGTTGGTGGCCTGGATCAGGCCATGATCCGCACGGGTGTCCTGAGAGACGCGACGGCCTGGCAGGAGGCTGGCTGTAAACCGTAGGTCGGCTCCGTTCAAGCGAAAAGGTCACATTGACATGCGCACTCCAGCAGGAAGGTGGATTCATGTTTAGTTGGGTATGCGAGGGCTGCAAGTATGCAGACCCGGGGAGAGAACCCAACGTGGCTACATCCGGCTTCTCATGGGATGATCTGAAACACCGAACGCTTCCTGCTCAGGTGGAGATTCCCAGCATGGTGGCCTGACCCGATTGGACTCCGCAAATTCATCTCCAATACACGTAAGGTTAAGGCAAGGCTTTTGGAATTTGCTGGCTTTGGCTTGCGTCCGGGGCTCCCGTTAGGATGAGTTGGTCGCGTTTCGAGTTGGGGTCGCTTTGGCTACGAATTTGCCCCGAAGCCATGGCAGCCAAGGCTTGCGTCAATGTCTACGACCTGAGCCTGGATGCCCTGACAGCGGGCGCCGAGGTCAAGGCTCGTTTGGGCCCGGAGCTAAGACGCGGAGCGAGTCGGCATCCCGCTTGCTGCTCTTTGACCATAGCTGCCCCTCTGCCGCGGAGATCTCCCCTACAAAGACGAAGTCGGCCCAAATCCATGACCAAAAGCCCCGGTGTCCTGGCCATCCTCCAGCCTCATCATCCAAAACCAAGCTCCAAAGTCACGGCACCTAGGCGACGCAGGCGTCGCGTGGTCTGCGGCCAGCGTGTTGCGTCCAGCAGCTCTTCGCAGCTCGGATGAGTTGACTGCGGTTCTGTGAAGCTCTGGGTGGGTGATCATATCTTGGAGTCGTATACCATTTCCATCATTTCCTGTGGCTGACTCTGAATAGCCAAGGCTACGAAGCAGAGATGCTGGAGATGGACGTACGCCAGACGGCTGCAGGCGCATTGCGTGAGAATGGCCTACTGGACCTCCTACCAGTATTCCCTGCACAGCCAGCCTCCGAATACACTTTTCACAGAGATAACATTTGTTGTTCTTGCACCGCGGTCGCCACCGCCCGAGGCGCCGCCTGTGGCCTCGTAGCCCAGCCGCTCGGGGATGGTCGGCTCAGGAGCAAACGAGGGCCCGAGGCTAAAGGGGACGCCCCCCGGAAGCTCAAAGCCTCGTGTCATGGCCAGGATCTCTTGCCCTCGCATCTTCACGCACCGGCTGGACCGGACGGGGGCGACATGCTGGAGACATGGGGGCTGTCGGGGTGCCATGTGTGCCCTTGCGCACTCTGCGTCACAGCAGGATTTGGGCCCCGAGGATGTTGAAGTGCTGCCTCTCGGCTCGGCAGACGACATGTTCTCGCAGGTTGGGCATAGAGTCAGAGCACCGGCTACACGAATACACGTGTCCTTTTCGATGTGGCAGTCCTGGAAATCCACTATGAGTGCCCTCCTGCCAAGGTATCGTGGCGAGCGGCTCCCCGCTATGGCCGGGTTGACGATGCTCCCTCACAACTGTGAGACGAAGAAGTGCGAGGCCATCTTGGCATGTGCAGAATGCGAGTGTATCGGAAAAGGTCAATTCTGTTTCGTCTGCCATTCGGGGTTTGGCGCCGCCGAGGTGGTGGTCAAACGCCCGGGAACGGATGCGGTCAAGAACAGCCTGGTCATGCCGGCTTTTTGGCTTATGTGAGGTGCTTCCGAACTGCAGGAAAGTGGAGCACATCAGGAGACAGCAACCAGGACATGGTTCTATGCCTATGCGCACAGGTGCGATTGATGTATGAAACGTTGCAGGCTTGCTGAAGCTCACGTGCGTGAAGGAGATTGTGTGTGTTGCACCTGCGCATGTTTAGTATGTCAGTATGTTCACATACATATGCAAACATGCACAAGCCATATCAAGCCATACGTCATATGGGCATACAGGCAATAAAGGCACTCTTCACGACATCAATACGTAGACAGTATGTAGGTATACACACACGACCCCTTCGCTGAAAGAGCCAGCCTGTACTGCAGACGCGACAACACCGCCGCCACCGCCGCCACCACTACCACCACCAAACTAGATTTCAAGCATGTGTGGAGACAACGACAGAAAGTTTTGAAATGTGTACCCGGCAGTGTCCTTCCTGGGCAGCCCTTGAGAGTGACGGCTCAGGCCAGTTTCGACACCGTTGACTGGAAAACGCCAGCCGGCACCGAGTATTACTGCGTGCAGTCCGAGGAGCTCCAGCTCCAGCTATCGACTTCTTTGGCGGCTCTAAACTCTCGGAACAGATCTCTTGGTGACCGGTACAAGTAGCGTGGAATTAGATGTCCAGCCGGGCAGGATCTGGCCCCCTCCGGCCTCCTGGGTGCCAGCTGCAAGGCGGGAAGAAGCTCGAGGTCGAGGTTCAAGGAGTCATCTTGCAGTTCGGCACCTTTCACTGGCCCAGCTGTCTTAGTGAAGCTCCGAGCTTGATAATGCTGACGGCTGAGGTTGTTGGAGACTACATGCATGATCACAGTGGATGAGGAATTCCCCGATGTGTCGTATCAAAACATAGATTCCTCGCCTGCCCGAACACGTCGAGACAGGAGCAGAGCCTGCGTGTTTCGAGTCCGTAGCCCTGGAGCCAGCGGTAACCCGTTGCTCTCTACAGCATCGAGCGCGGTCGGAGGTCTCAGTCCTGCGACCACGCCTTGTGGTGACCAACGACTCCGGCCCCTTGACTGTCCTTACATTGAGGGCTGTTTGTTGATGTTCCGGGAATCAGATCTTGGCTCCATTGGGACCTCGGGCCTACGAAGCGCAGGTTGTGGGGATGCATGATGGGAAGTTCCTGCACACATTGCAATTGTCCGAAGCAGCCAAAGCCATTTGGATCCTACTTTTATCCACGCAGCAGCAAAAGCAGCCTTCCCTAGATCACGACGTGGAGCTGCTATCGCCAGAGGGCAAGGTCTTGACTCTTGCGGCCAAGGACCCAGAAAGAATGGCATGCTGCAGACAGATGGATAGGTCAACCTTTAATTTCATGCAGCAGGAGCTCAGAAACAAGACAAGCAACGCTCAAGTAGGGACGTCAATTCACCAGCCCGGACTGAGCAGAAGCAGAGCAGCCAACGAGAGTGTTTACTTGTTCAGAAAGGACGCGAACATGTGCGTGGACGCCTGCGTCCTTGCTGCCTGCATGCAGACATGCCTGTTCAGTCTATTTGTTACCTGCCAGCCAGCCTGTCTGCCTGCCGATCTGTCTGTCTGCGTGCCTGCATGCATGCATGCGTCTAATCCAAGTAGGTTGCAGCTGCATATGCGTTTTGACATGCATATAGATATACATTTGCACATTTTACATGTACATCTACATCTACATGCAGATGCCTGGATCTGTGCCCCCTCGGTCACAACATATGCATACATGTATAGTCACATATATGTACATGTACACATGTATGTTTGCTATGTAGAGTACTGTGCAGCACAGAATCGAAATGCAACGTAATGTACGACGTACGACACTGCAATGTAAAGCCATGCATGGCATGGCATTGCCTGGCCTAGTAGGGTACGGTATGTCATTGTTGCAGGTTGCATACTTGTGACTTATGTGTCTCGCATGTCTCAATGTATGTAGGGGGTAGGCAACTGGGCAGACGGGTAGAATGGCATGCGTGTATGCGTGAAAGCAATCTGCATTTCCACATCTTTCCGGGTGTTACTACACTCAGAAGTGCTTGAAGGAACGTGTACATGTGACAGAGCAGCGCAGCACAGAAGAAACTTCGCAAGATGACCAGGGACTTCAAGGGATCTGAACAGCTCGGCAAATCGCCTCACCCGTTGCAGGAGTCTCGGCCGTACCACTGGCATGTGCCCACCAATGCCAAGGACGGTCATGGGCCAGGGTGGGAACTCGCAGTATACGTGGGTGACAAACACATGACATGAGTAGCCCACAGCTTTGAGAAACCAACAGAAAAGCGCCCGAGGGGGCTCCGGAGCTGAAGTTGCGTCCAGCTGGAGGCCTTCATCTCTTTGAATCCGCTGAACTTGCGGCTTGAGGGTGCAGGATTTGGATTGGTGCAGGCGAGTTCCCGGATCTGTGGGATGTGGGGCGTTTATTGCTTTTGGAGGATCAGCCCGCCACTAAGACCTCCAGAGTCCCACACCAAGCCCTGCGAAGCTGGCTCCATGTGCCTTCTGCCAGGTGCCGGAAAGGTGGACTGGTCGCCGGCAATTCCCTGCTGCGCCTCTGGGCTCAGTCCTCCTAGATTGTTTCTGTGTGTGAGGCCCACAGGTTCCATTCCTGGCCCCTTAAAACTGTCGTGCCCTCGATCTCGGATCCTAAGGAGCAAGCTGCGGGCTCCTCCTCCATGCTGCTGACTGCGACGGACACTTGCTGCAAATGTTGTGTGGAGGGAGAATGAGGGAGAGGAACCCAGTCGGTGTTGCTCGCTTCAGAGCGACCT
Source organism: Symbiodinium sp. clade A Y106 (assembly GCA_003297005.1). Lineage (NCBI taxonomy): Eukaryota > Dinophyceae > Suessiales > Symbiodiniaceae > Symbiodinium > Symbiodinium sp. clade A. Next base: position 82,132 of record BGNK01002277.1, read on the forward strand.
GTTGTGTCGGCCTGTGAACACCGACCCCACCCCACCCGATTTCGAGGCACTGGGCGCTTCGCCGTCTTCAGATTTATGCTCGCAGATCGGTATGCGACTCTCGTTCCCAACCCCTGGCAGCTTCCGAATCATATCTCAGGAGGAGACAGCCATGCCCTTGGTGTGGACAGCCTCGCTCGCCCCCTCGAGCGGTGCTTTCGCCATTGTCCTGAAGCGCTCGGGCTGCAGGGGCTAGGTCAAGGCTGAATGTCTTGGGGATGTTGCATTCTTATCGGATTGTTAATGACACGAGTGAACTCAATTTCATTATCTCTCGATGTACTGCTGTGAGAGGTGCTTGCGACAGCAGTTGAATGCTGGTGGCAAGATGTCGCGCCTGTAGCAACCGCAATGGTTGTGATTCTAATAGCCGCTCAGTCCATTCAGCAAGTGCCTTATCCGTACATATCGATGCTCTTTTTTCAATCTTTCAACACGCCCCTCCGTCGGGCGTTGAAAGTCAAACTCAGACTATAGCACCCCCTCAAACACTGGAGAATTGATTACCTTCAAGCACACAGGCTCTGAAAGCTTACAGATTGATGGCTCGCTGATCGCACTGGGAAAGAGAGTCTAGAACCCTGAGCCCTAAGCTCAAGAGCCTTGCAGCGGTCAGATGCGGTTCCACCTGCCTCGCCTTGAATCGTGCAACGCAGGCCAAGGCCAGCAAAGCAGTTGGGGCTTCTTTCATGTTTGCATACCCGGGCTGCCGCAAGATTGGTGCTACACTTGCCTTGGTTTGGTGATTGCTGCGATGACGATCGTGGCGAACCACGCTACCATTGAAACAACAGAACCTAGTCTTGCTTTCTAGCTACCGCTGCAGTTGCTAGTGCTGGGGATGATCGAGGACGTTTCCTGAGGTAGTGCAGGAGGCGGCAGCTGCTTACATGACAGTATCAGTATCAGACACTTGCGGTGCTGTTGCAAAGTGGCGAGAAGGTCTTGTTCAGGCCCCAGCCCAGCCAACAACGCCTAAAATGCCACCGCCCGAAGCCCCAAGCCTGAATCTACCGCAAGGCCGAGATGATGGTGCTCCCCGGAGATGCGAACCGTGGCGGCATATTCTGAAGGGTTGAGGGATGAATTAATGACTTCGAGGCCTTGAAGCAGTTGTAACAGTAGAGCTGATCAGCTGATGGAGACGGGCTGGTCAGTCTGCAGTGCATGCTGCAGGCAAGCAAACACCGTGCCAACCTCCGCGAGGGCCGGCAAAGGTGAGGTTCCCATCGGCTGGGCCGCTCGTCGGCAGCTCTTTACAGTAGCACTATCTCTTTCCGCGTCTCGACGCTCAAACAGAAACACAGCAGGTGTGCCTTTTTTGGTTGATTGGTCATGGCTCTGGGATTCAACGTGAAGTCAGAGTCCGCGGCACCGATCTGCCCAGCATCGTAGAGCGGTTCATGGTTGCAAAGCCTGTTCAGGTCAGGAAGGAGGCTGCAAGTGTAGATGACATCTGGAGTGGTGGGGTCTCAGAGCAGCGCCGTGTTGACAGGTCAACCCATTTGCCAATGAGCCGCTCAGCTTCGGAGAATTTCGGAGACGGCTTCGCATCACATGTAGGCTGAAGGGTACCATCGACAGCCCAGGAAGGCAGCTCTGCGGGTCTCTGTCGATGGGGAAGAGATCGTGATCAAGGCTCGGGCGTTGAGAGCAGCTCGTCAGAGGGAACTGCGGGAGACTGACACGGGATGCGGGATGTCCAGTTTAGCTTCGAGCGGGCCAAAGCACGTAGCTCTTCTGCCTCTCTGCAAGCCGCCAAGTGTCGATTGCAATCTCTACAGCCATTAAAACGAGAATGCGCAGTGGTGACAACGAGAGGATGTTGGACGCAAGGCCGAGATCCCGCTCAAGGCTCGCAGTCCGAACTGCCAGCCTCCGCAAGGATTCGGTGACTGCTGGGTTGTGTCGCTGTCCGTGTTTGGGGCTTGGGGTTGGCTTCTCCATGGGTGCTTGCCTGCAGGCAAAGAAGCTGAAGCTTTCCGTTTCGCGCGTGGGCGAGAACACAGTGGCAACTTGGACGTACGGTGAAGATAGGATTTCGGCGGAAGCCATCCGTGCCCCTGCAACATCCGCATGTACTCCCCGCCCTCTCAGGTGGCCCTAGATGACCTTTCTTCCGGGCTCGGCGTCCTCGAAAGGGTCACGAGCGACTCATGCCTTGCACATACTTTCCTTCGAGGGTGTAACCATGCAGGCAGTGCTGGACGTGGGAGTCATGCAGTTGCTCTCGTCTGACGCCGGTAGCCGTTCTTGGCACTTGCCAAAGGAAACCGAAGCCGGACCGTCTGGTTGCCCAAGCAGTAACAACTCCTAAGCACTGCAGCCCGTGAAGAACGCCAAAGCCGGTCACGTGAAGCACCTTAGCCAATGCCAGTCTCACGCCAACAAAGTCCCGGCACCCAGACTTGTAGTCATTCTAGTTGCGTGTCCAAGGCCAGACGTCGTTGCAGTAGAGCTCATGAAGTCTTGCTGCCTCGTTCCTCCTCACTGCCCACCATCCAAGTTCAGGAACAGTCAGTGGGATCCAACGAGGAGTCGGTGGTTGAAGTCGATCTCCGGCTCGGCCAGATCGGCGCAGCTCTGATGCCAATACCACTCTGAGAAAATCCCAATTCAAAGTTAATGTTAAGCAACAGAGTTTAGTGGGTGCCGCGGACAGCACTCGGCAAACCAGAGGGCTAGATGAAAAACTCTGAGCCAGCCGAAAGGCCCTCAGCCCTATGCCATAAGCCCGAACCCGGTAAGTCCGAAGCTCCGCACCGTAAACTGTAGACCCTAAGCCTTTAGCCCGAAGCTCCAAGTGGCGAGCCCTCAAACAGTTTTAGCAATTGGGTTGGATCCCGGAAGGGTTCCACAAAACGGAATATCGATCATACCTCTCTTCTCTCTCTCTCTCTCTCGCTCGCTCTCTCTCTCTCTCTCACAGTCAGGCTCTCTCTTTCTCTCCCCGGTGGATGCAGGGAAAGCAATCTACTGAGGCTGACCTGAGCATCTGCAGGGTTTGTCCCAATCTAGAAAGACGCAAGCCAGGAAACCAATTGCCATCCGAGGTGTCTCTTGTGGACGATGTGCCCACAGCTCACGAGCTTATTTTCCTCCACATTGGTGACATCCACGTGCAGCTCGTTGCAATTTGCACCAAAATTCCACTGACCAGGTTTTCCAGCGTCCAGGCAGTCTGCAAAGCGGCACGTTCTGACACGTTCTGTGCATGTTAGCAGGTAGCCTGCTGCAGCATTCACCGTGCATAGTTTCCAAGAGCAAAGCTGATTTGCAATCGTCAAAGGAACTACGTCCAGAACGCCGATGCTGACTCGGAGCAGCCTCCTGGCAGCCGTTGGTCCCCCTGCTGGCCAGACTGGCACCAAACAGTGCTGGACTTGACCAGAGGTTGCGCTTCCTGGTCGGCGAAATCCAGGACGGTTCTTGCTGAAACATGCGGTCTGGATCCGCATCCGATTTCGTTGGCGAAGATCATGCCGAGAAGCTGTAGCTACACAAGCTTCTTCGTCTGCCTGCACTATTCCTCAAAGAGCTCTGACCTAAGTTTCCAGATTTCGATTTCCCAGGGCATCTGCCAGCTGCCGGATCGCACAGATGGCTCCATGCTGTCGAAAAAGCATCAGCAACTGGTCATCCGAACAAGCCTTTGTCCCTGTTTTGGGAGCGCAGATTCCCGGTCAAGATTCAGACCAGTGCGGCAGGCAGCAGATCCCTGCATTTTTCATTGCTTCTTAGATCAACCAAGGCACAAAGCCGGAGTGCTTCGCCAGGACGTTAGGGCTAAGCAGCACTGCACACAGGGTCATCGCAGTGCTGAGGGATGCATCACCAGTTGCTTGGATTCTGCCAGACATCTCGAAAACGTGGACTCGTGCAGCAGCAGTTCTTGTTTGCTGAGCAGCTGAATCCTCTGAATTCCACGTATTTCTGCATGTTGCAGGGTGATTTTGTACAGGAGCAGCCGGCCGTGATCCTGGCGAATCATGGCGAGAAGGGAGCGCACTTCCTGGACATCCAAATCACCCGTGAAGCCACCTCATCCCAGGCCGCAGCAGTTGCACGCCAGCTCAGAAAGAGGTGTGCCTACGTTACAGGCAGGGGAACCATGTGAGTTTTTAAGATCCGCCGGCCACAGGATCTGGTCTTGCCCAAGGCAGAGGTACTCATGGATAAGCTGGATGTGACAGTGGACAATGCCTCGGGGCCAAAAATGAAAGAGTTCCGAGGAGGTATGGCTTGGAGTTCTCTCGTTAAACCGTTCTGTCCGGGTTTGGGGACCGGGATTCGGAGTCACTGATGTCACTGGCAGAAGACCCTGGGTTTCTTCTGGCCCCGAAACTCAACATGCCTTGCTTGCGCGCCTTTGAGGACTGGCTCGCCCCACTCCTCAGCTGGCTGCAGAGGGCGATCCCACAGGAGCCTCGCTTGTGGAGTCGGGAGGACGCTCGCGACATCCTACGGCTCGCGTCTTCCGTTTGTGGGAAGGTCCTTGTTTCCCCAATGTTGTGATGGTAGAGCAGCATACCTCAGTGTGATGGTAGCATGGAAAGAGACATGGCGCGAGCCTCTGGTATGGCGCGCTTCTGTTTCCCATGTTACGTGTTATGTAAGTGTCTGCATGGCCTCAGGAGGCTATTGACGTGGGCCTGCAGTGGGATGAAGTCAAGCAGCGAGCTGGAAGGCTTCCGAGAGCAGTGCAGTGCAGAACCGACAGTGAACTTTTTGGAGGGTTGTGCAAAGCCTGTGCTCCGACTCTGGTGCAGGGCCATAGTGGCGGAAGGTTACACTCCGCCCGCGGTGCCAGCAATCGTGTCTGTCGTGGCTCAGTCGAATCAGCTTGGGGACATGGTGCCACGATTTCATCTTCAATTCCGATTGAAGTGTCAGACCCTGCGGAAACAGCATAACCTTAGGTTGAGAGATCCCCTTCGAATTAGTCGCCCGCTCACTTTGAGCCTTTCTGAAGCGGTCTCATGCCTTTTTCAGAGGCCTGCGACTACTAGCGCGTATGATTATGAGAAATTATGAGTTGAACTTGGTGGCAAAATCGCAAACTCTCCCGGAGCATGGAATTTGACGTCTGCATTCTCAGGATTGCAGTTGCTTTTGCACTGCATCTCTCATCAGACTTGAGCTTTCAGGTCGGGCTGTACACTGTACATGTTTCCTTTCAAGTGTCACTTCGAGATGACGGCAACTGTGCCAAGGAGAAGTTGAAACTGTCGGAGATCAACCTCACTGTGTGGTGCCACTTTGCTCATTAGATGGCTCGTTCGAGAGCATGCAAGCCCATTTCAGACAGGAGGCTACTAACAGACAGGTTGAAGGCGGGTAGATTTTTGCATGGGGCAACAGGTAAGGGCTTGCGAGCGGTTGCCAGTTGCGACTCTGATGACACCGAAGCTAGATTAGCTGCTGCTCAACACGGAATCAGCTGCTTTCATGGGCCGAAGGCAGTGACAAGAGAATTCTGCTTTCGAGGCAGGCTCCCTGTCTCCAGTCTCGACTTCCTGCCCGCACCGGTGCGTGCGGTGCTGCGCGTGGTGTCCGTTGGAAGCAGCGGAGCTCAATTAGTGTTTTTCCTGCCACGGCCAGTGATTGAGCTGAAGTTCTTAAGTCTTAAGCCCTTTGTGTGAGTCGAATTGGACTGCCGAATCAAGCAGTCGTTGAGACATTGGCACGATCTCGAGTGAGCTGATGCATCCACGCTTTCAGTCTTCAGCGGATGTACAGCGACTCTGTAAAGCACGGGACATGCCGGCGACTCATGAACTCGGGCCGGAGCATCCCAAGAAACCCGAGCATCCCGTCCATCTCCTGGTGAGGCAACTTCACCTTGAATGGTGCAGGTATCCGCCTTCCTGAGACGCTGTGCTGCATTGGTCTACTTTGCTTGAAAACAGGCACGGCGCTCGAAACTCACTACTCGTAGTAGGATGCAGCTACTGCTGTGTCATCCCGGCACTCGTGCCCTCAGGAAGAAGCTTCCCTCCCATCGAGGGTCCGTGGAGGACTATGCCATCAGCATCGGCCTCGAGTATGCGACCCTTGGCTGCAAGGGCGCCATGTGGGGTTCTGCACGAAGCTTGATATTCTAGGACCAGCCCGTGTACTCAAATGGCGCATTGCAAAACTCCATGCATCGAGCAGGTCCTCGTTGATGCAGATCGCCCTTTGTCGGCATTTAGCCCAGGCTTGCAGACATCGTTGCGTCATGGATGGTGATGAGGAGGAAGGTGATGGCGAGACGACGATGACTTGGGGCAGTTGCAGGAAAGCAGGTTCGGGGATTGGTGCCAACATCCTCGGAGCTCTTCGGATGCCCTGGGTGCCAACATAGTTCTCCAATTCAACCGCTGTCATGTTTCGGATTTGAAACCCTGAAGCCCCAAATCCGCTTGTCGCCTCAGGTGCTGTCTCTGTTGGGCAAGAGCTCCCTGTTGAATGGCGGTGCCATACCCTTGGCCATGGGCCGGGGTCTGAGCTTCAGGGTGTGGAACATGGCTCCGGGCCGCTGCGTCTTGTTCGATGTTGCTCTGTTCGCCCATGGTGGCTGGTGCAGTAGCCCCTTCTGCCCCGGCCCCCCCACCACGGCAAAGACAAAAGGCGGCACTGCTGTTTCCATGGTCACCGACGGCGTGGGCACGACTCTTGAAAGCACTGCTTGATTCCCCTGTCATGTGGGAGTTAAAGCAGCGCCGTTGGCATAGAGTTGAACGGGTATGCTAAGGACCATCCGGGGAGGTGCTGGCATGCTTCAACACCTAGCCATGGACGAGGACAAGATTTCAACAGTTTCACAGCAAACCGGCCTAGCTAGGTGGCTGGCTTCAGGTCCGCACCGAGCGCATGCGCGTTTTGCATCGATGGGCACGAAGTCAGGAAGTCCCGTGTCAGGGCCGCAAGGTGCAGCAGAAAAATAGAAAAACACCTTGAGAAGCTCTGGAGGACTATGTTCAGCAGCAGCAGATCCACCAGGAGATGAAAGAGATCAATGGCGCCGTCGACGGCCTCAAAGAGGTGCAGGGAAAGTATCGAGCAGAGTCTTGAAGCGGGGACAAGGGGCACACCGCTCACTGGCAAACATGTAGTCACAACAGAAAGCAAACCAGCTTGATCAGTCAGCCTGGCCAGCGCTCGTCTCCCATCAGCGTTGTCACATATTGAGCAATCCAACACCAAAGACAGAGCTGCTCAACGAACTTACAACGAGGGATCGCGACGAGCTAGGGGACGGCGTTTGGGGGTTGTGTTGCAGCAACAAATGCTTAACACACCTGGAGCTTTCGGGTTTAACACTTGTTTTAAACTTGTTTTCGTACTCCACTGGCAGGGGGGAGGCCCCTTCGCATCTCGTGCCCCCGTTGGAGGCTGGCAAATCCCTTGCCACCGGCATGGACGGTGCATTGGAAGCTTGGGCACGAAATACTCCGGCAGAGTTGTGCTGTTGAAGGATGTCGCTGGCTCTTAGAACTCCAAAGGATTTGGTGCATTTGGGCCCCGACCCCCCCCCCCCTCAGAGCCTGAGCAAAGCCGGCAGCCGATTCTCGGTCCTGCTCAGGACATCTTCCGAAAGCCGGTGGAGGGTGCCAAGGAGGAGTCCTGAGGGAGGGATGGGAGCATCTCCGTGGAATGCCAAGTCTTATCCACACATCAGGAGGGCGTCCGTGGCTTCGCCAAGGGCGTGGGTACCGGAATCGCAGGCACTTTACGTTCTTGCAATCCCATGTGGAGTTTTGGCGACATGCGCTAGAGGTGGGAGGTGGGGCCCCCTTGCGAAGCTGTGGATGCAACGCAGCAGGTCGCACTGACATGAACGATGTGAAAACGAGCGACCGAACTCACAGTTAGCGGAAGAAACGGATGCGAAGCTCTGTTGCGTCGGACACTGTGAGCGGGAAGTGTTTCTGTTTCTTGGGCCCTTCGGGTTGTGGCTGTGTTAGCTTTCGGGAACTCCGGGAACTTGCCTTCTGGTGTGGGGTCGTTCCTGTGCCTTTGGCAGCAAAGTTTGAGCGTTGTTGGAGGTTGGCTCGGCTTCTGAGTAAGAGCAGCATCAGCAGCCGAGTCCGTCCACGACGTCGTCGTTGTCGTCGCCGATAATTACTCTACTATGGTGCATAAGGTGCCTGAGGAATTTGTGGGATTTCAAGCTTCTGCGTGAGGATCTTCAGCATGTGACATCTTGGGGAGGCACTGTGATCAAGCCCATCGTCGGCGTTGGGCAAGCGACCTCTGACATAATCACAGGCAGCGGGGCCAAAGGTTGGGATCGGCAGCTGTTCTCTGACCTGACGTGCTCTCTGTATGACTCTGTATATTCGAACGTATGTCCAGCAGTCTCGACTCAGTGCAAAACCATGGCCGGTCCAAACTGCCGTGTGCAACAAAGGCATCTCTGCCGTGGCAACCATGGACTCTACAGCCAAGCGGCGACGCGAGGAGCTCGGTGCCGGTTTAGAAGCAGGTGAAGTTCGGCGCCCATGCTCCATCATGAGAAAGCCATGAAATCTCCAGTGTCTACATCTTGGTTGAAACATATTGAAAACGTCTACATCCACGTGACATCGCCGCACAACTGCCTCTGTCAATCTCAGGTCGCGAGCGCTGCCGCCGTCGCGGACCGCGCATGCTCTTTGGCAAGTGCCTTGGCGGCCGGAACCGGGGTCTCCCATGGCTCAATGGGTTTAGGACTTGCGTAGGTTGCTTTGTCCCGGCTTGGGGATGAAGGTGCTGGGGGTGGCTCAATCTCGCACCGTTCTGGAGATACATAACGAGCTAGCAGTCTGGAGACGAGCCTGGCATACATTCAGGCTGCTTGAAAGCATTCGCCGGTTGAGCCTCCACACTGTTTTTTCCATTTTCGCAGCGGGCACGGCACACTTCCGTGCTTCTCCGAAATGTCTACCGATTTGGAGACAACAATGAGGTTTAGCATGTCGGAACCGCACTGCAATGCTTTAGTTGGTCGGCGCTGTCATTGGTTGGGTTCCACGTTGAAGCCCAAAACTGTACAGACGTTCCAGCTTGGCCAGCCACGATAAGCGCATGTCCTGGTGCAGGTTCGCTTGGCGTGTGAGTGTCGGTCGTTATGCCCTGAAGAGGGCTTTGCAAATCACCGCTCGGTCCGTGGATCTTCGCTAAGTGTCGGCCAGCTCGGAAACTGCAGCAAGTCTTCGGCAGGCTTCGGTAACAGAACCAAGTAAACCACGCCAAAAGCTCAGCGTCCACGAGGTTTCGCTGGGTTTTGAAGCTCTGGCATGGACAACAAAATGCAGCTTCCAGACTTTTTGTATTCACTTCATGCAAGGCCCTTTTTGGCGTAGTCTTCGAGGCGATTAAATTTGGGACCTGAGCCAGATGGGCTCGAGCAGAAACGGTACAGTAGTGCTTCAAGAGCGTGGCGTTCACTTAGAAGTTGGAATCAGAAGCATCAACGCATCGTAGAGTCGTAGATCCGGCGCCTCGGGCTGGTTGGCCAATGTTTCCCAAAGTTTTGGTCTGAAGAGAAATTGATCCTGAAGGTACGGCACCATCCGCACCTGGAGCCATACCCATGCAGAGATCTCGCAGCAGCTGGGGATCGTAGCAGAAGGAATCCAGGCGCCTTGATGTCTGCTCGAGGGACTTGGAGACTTTGATCGGGTATGGATTTGGATTGTTTGGATTTGTGCAGTTGGGGATGATGCTCTGTAAATCACATCGATGCGCGCTTGCACATGCCGGCTACAATTGAATTAGACTGATCTAGAATCTAAGTCAGACCGAAACGCATCACTTCCACTGTGTGTCTCATTGTGGTGACAGAGCGAAGATGCTGAGAAACCGTGCAGCAAGTCAGCATCAGAACAATAAGCCAAGCGACCTGTCTGAATAGGAGATTGTCCCGCTTGCTTCGGATGGCTTCCAAGCCGGCGTCCTGCTTCTGTACCCCGCCGCTTGACCTGCAGACATGTCATCATCACCAAATAACTCTCCGGCACCTTGCATCAGAGACGACGCCCCATCCATCTGCATAGCTATTATACAAGTACTTAAGCAGCCTGAGCCGCCATGACAATGCTACACTGGTTGCCTGCTTCTGTACAGAACACCGTGAAGGTAGAGGGGTCGCTTGTGACTTCTGTCGGGTGTCACTTGTGACTTCTGTGCCGGTGTCGCTTGTGACTTCTCAGTCTCTGCCCCTACAAAATGCTGCAGTGTCGTGCTCATGGCTGTGCACGTGGCGCGATTCCTTGAGCTGGCCAACCCATGGCTTTTCTGCGCCGCGCGCTGTTCAGCTTTGGGACCGCAAGCGTTGAAGATGCTGAGCCTTTTTTGGCCCGGTGAGCCAACTCCTGCGGAGGACTGTCCTACGTGGCGGTCCTACTTCGAGCAATTTGCTGACCTCGTGCAGAAGGAACTCGCACCGTGCGCTCAGAAACTCTTGGGACCGNCGGAGGACTGTCCTACGTGGCGGTCCTACTTCGAGCAATTTGCTGACCTCGTGCAGAAGGAACTCGCACCGTGCGCTCAGAAACTCTTGGGACCGCAGCAATCCGATTGGTTGCTACAAAACAACCGCTTCCCGGTGCCGGCAGCAGTTGCCACAGGCAAGTCTTGCAGCACATGCTCTGCGAAACTTACAAGCTTCTGAATGAAGCCAACCGGAGCATTGGGTACACACCGGCTTCTGATGATGACTACGCCGAAGCGTNGGGTTAAAACCCTGGACGGTTTGCCTGCAACTTGTCGTGTTTCTTTTCTACGTCTTGGTGCAACGCCGAGTCGTGGGAGGGAAGGAAGGCAATCAGCCAAGTCTCATCCAAGAAGCTCCACCCCTGTCTTGGTGTAACGCCGAATGCCGGTTCGAGAAGCTCAACCTGCGCCCATCTCTTGGTGTAGCGCCGGGTAACGGTTGGAGAAGCTCAACCTCCTCTCTTGGTGTAACGCCGAGNACAGCTGCGAAAAGATACAAAAGCAGGGAGCATGCCATGTGACAGGTCGCACGCAGTGGTCTCTGCAATTGCGCACGCCGTTTATATCTAGGCTCGATTCTCCCCAGCTGCTTTGACCCTGAACCCCAGACCCTAAGCGCGGGGCAGTTGTCTCGGAAAATGTTCATGCAATTCTTTCCCGGAACACTCGGCCAAGCAGCTTCGTCCCAGAACACCCAGAGCTTGAACCCAAACCNTCATGCAATTCTTTCCCGGAACACTCGGCCAAGCAGCTTCGTCCCAGAACACCCAGAGCTTGAACCCAAACCCGAAAACTGTGAACTCCGAACCCTCTGTCGCCCACCCTATATACCCTGAGTCAGAGTTGCCAGTGAGCGGGGAAGCGCAATGAGCTATGGCGTAAGCAGAAGCTACTTCTCTTTTCCCCAGGCCCCCAAGTGCCTCGAACAATGTTGACTGCGGAAGACCAGGATGC
>BGNK01002278.1:17186-106281 GCA_003297005.1 Symbiodinium sp. clade A Y106
TCGGATCTTTAGGGTTTTGGCGTCTAGGGTTTACGTGGGACTGTGGGTTTACATGTGTGTGTGTGTGTGAGCCTTGATTCTAAGCTAAAGGCTTCTGGAAGTCTCAAGTTTCCTCAGCAAGGGGCACCGGAGGCTCCAACAAGTCCGGTGCTAACAAAGACGCTTGTTGGATGCCTGTGATATGGGAGCTGATCACTCCCACGTACCTGCAATTTTCCACCGTATGGCACCAGGCTAAGCCGAGAACCTGGACTTTGCTGTGTTCTAAGGTTTCGGATGATTCACTAAGGTTCGCAGGAAAGGATGTTGGGGCTGACGACCGCTAAGGTCTGCTGCAGTGCGGTGCAGACTTTTTCCCCCCGACAGGGGTGTGTGTGTCTGTGTGTGTGTGAGCCTTGATTCTAAGCTAAAGGCTTCTGGAAGTCTCAAGTTTCCGCAGCAGGGGGCACCGGAGGCTCCAACAAGTCCGGTGCTAACAAAGACGCTTGTTGGATGTCTGTGATATGGGAGCTGATCACTCCCACGTACCTGCAATTTTCCACCGTATGGCACCAGGCTAAGCCGAGAACCTGGACTTCGCTATGTTCTAAGGTTTCGGATGATTCACTAAGGTTCGCAGGAATGGATGTTGGGGCTAAAGCCGATGGATAACTTAAATATCGCCACTTCTCCGTGTGTGTGTGTGCCAACCAATAGCCCCCAAAAATCACAGAAAGTTGCACTGGTTTAGATCCTTGCGAAGTGTTCTCTGTCTGTTGTCTTTTGCTGGCTGCAGCTCCAAGGGCGCTCAGGCCTGTGTCGTATTCTTTTCACAAGCTCTCAGAGTCCGGGGAATACGGCAGGCTTCGAGTTCTACCAAGAGTCGTGGCCAATCCAAAGTGTGGTTCTATGTTTATTATACTTTACTGGAACCCATTTCTTTTGCAGATCACGAGCCTGCAGACAAGTGTTAGTCAAGATTTGGAGGATAGCCCAAAAGCAACTCCTGTGTGAAAAGTCTACACCAACACAGGTCCAGGTCCTTAAAGCGGCACTATATAGATTGCAAATGCGAAGTGTCGGGGTTTCCGAATGTATTCAGAGTATGACATGACCAAAATGTTATTGTCGAATCTCTCACAAATGTTAACGCTGAGCGGTTTGCGGTGTTGAGCGATTCGGGCTTACAGCCTTATCCAGCAGCCGCACAGCATGAAGTCCTATGAAAGTGTGTGTGTGTGCTTGTGTGTCTCAGCAACTCTCTCTAAACCCAGCACATTCGCAACCCAAGTGGAATTAAACATCAAGCGAAGGATCCTGCCCGAAAGGTTTCAAGACCTCCGGTTTAGAGCTCGAACATGCTCAAACCCTGAACCCCGACCTCTGCAGCCCCAACGCACTAAAGCCATGAAGCCGGAAAGTCAGAGAGCCCTGGAGCTCTCCAATGCAGCCCAAATGACCTCAAGAGCCCTTTGTGCACCATTGGAACCATGAGGATGAGCCGCCGCCATCGAAAATCTTTCCCATCGAGCTGCCTCCCGAGGGGTTTGGAAAGTCGAGATTTGGGGTTATATGGGTGTGGCTTGGAGGGGTCTGCTTTGGACCGGTGTAGGTCTTTTAAAAAATCATTTCGGGCCTTTTCGTTGTTCCGAAAGTCCGGGATCGCTGGTAGAGCTCTGTGCCCGTTATCACAAGGAAGCCCCGTGTACGGACTGTCATCGTCACTACCTTTCACTTCCGCTGCGGTCGTTGTGTCTGTCCTTCCGACGTTTAGACGTTTTGAGCTGCTTTGGCCCTGATGTTAGGGTCGAGACGGCCGGATTTGCAGGTCTTGGTTCATCGAGGGTGTCTCGGACTTCCCGAGTGTAGGGATTGGGGCTCAAGGTTTAGGATTCAGGGTTCAAGGCTTGGGCTTGGGGTAGAACACATTGCCTCGGTTTGGTTTGCAGGCTTTGGGTCTTCGATTCCTGAAGAAGGGGTTCCGCAAAAACGCAGGGTTCAACCTGCGGCGCAGAACCGGTTCCGCGGGCATGCTCTCCTCGCAGAATGGCAGGGTTAACAAGCTCTTCTATCCGAAGAAGAATCCTTACGTCCATCAGTCTGCCACAACTACGGGACCCTGAACTTGCCAGTAAATTGGGGGGCTCTGTGGCTCTTTGCATCTTCTCTGGGAGGATGCTAATGAGTTTAGGTGTGCAGCTAGTGAGTTTGGTGCGGAAGGTCCAGTGTTAACCAGTTTGGGATTGAGGCTTCAGATGAAGCGGTGGGAGGGATGCGTGGGTCCAGTGTCGGTGTGGATAGATACACAAGCTAACGTGTTTCAGTTCTTGAAGGGTACGAACTTGGTCTGCAGCAGTTCTCAAACCAGAAGCCTCCCTCTTTTCCTCTCTACATGACCCTCAGACGGTGACCTCTGCTCTCAAGCCTCAGCCCCAAGGGATGCGGAAGAAAGCCTGGCCCTGCCAACTTGAAGCCAGTATATTGTTTGGAAAGCCCCACACAATTCTATCAAGTCGTAGAAGCCACTACAACACCCGAACTAATCTCAGGGAGCCAGAATTTATATCTCTCCCAACGAAGCTTCGTCATAGCAAATGTGTGGATCGATGCAGCACTGTGCAACATCAAGCAGCATTATCCGAGAATCCCGTCCGTCATCTTCAGTTTCTTCGGGGCTGCAAAGCACTGAGGCTGTTTATCTGCTGTCCCACAGCTGCCCTAAGCTCAGCAGGGAGGTGTCGGGATTTCGGGTTTAGGAAGGGCTCAAAAACCATTTTAGCGCTGTTGTCTCCCAAACTTTGTCGGGTTTGTGCCGCAGAGTTGTCGAGATCTCGTTCTCATACAGGGTTTTCTTTTTTTGTTATGGAGGCACGGGGCTCTCCCTAAACTCAAACAGCTAAACCCCTGAAGCCGTCACCAACACCCTGCAAATGTCTTCGTAAGGACTGGGTAAGCCGGCCGGGTTCTCGAACAGGTCGTCTTAAGGCTTGTATAGACCACTTCATCCCGAAAGCCCTTCACATCAAGACTCCAAGCCGAAGCCCAAGCCTTAACCACCGACAGTCCTCCACACTAAATCCCTAAACCGTCAACCTTAGATAGAACCATGAGACCAATTTCACCATTGCTCTGAGAAGTCGGAGCCTAAATCCGGAACTCCACAGCAAGATTCAGCGCAAGATGATGCACCCTGAACCCTGAGACCTTGCGAGCAGGACCTCGCTCGAAGACTCAGTCTCAAAATTCTAGTCGCTAGATTTAGGGTTGAGTTTTTGCACTCACGGTCTTAGTTCAGGGTCCGCGTACAACGCACTCCTTGGGGCAGGCCACTATCAAGAGGTGGGACTGCAGGGTTCGGAGTTGCGGTATTAACACCCGGCCCTGAAAGCCACAGACTACTTCTCACAGGAATGAAGGAAGCCTGGAACCAACGTCCTTGCATCGTGCACCCCAAGCCAAGCCCAAAACCTCGAGCTTTTGCTGGCCGTCCCTTTAAGCCCTGGGCCTAGACTGTTTAAGTCCAGAGCCCTTAAACCTCGCCCTTTCATGCCCCCAAATCCTTCAAGCCCACTACACTGCGCGGTGTTTCGACCAGTGCTCAAAGCCAAGCTCGCTCAATCCGAGTGACCTCGACTGTCCTGATACCAGTGCCCTGGCGTCGTGTATATTGAGGGCTTAGTTTTTGGTTTTAAAGCCTCAACCCCAAACTTAGAAGGTTCTATACTGTCGAGGGCGATAACTGACAATCGTACTGATACGAATGGGTACTGAAGTGAGCCCCAGGGCCGTTCCTACTGCTCTGAACGAGTCACACTGAATACCATCAGGAACAAGGCGACTGACATGCATGCTGATCGATGCTCCTTCCAGCATCCCGGGAAAGCCTCTGCAAAGAAAAGCCATGTTTCGAGGGCAAGGACAGCAATGCAGACAGTTCTAGATCTTCTCGTCAGGGTGGGTTAGCAGGTTCCTGCCTAGACCCAGGCACGGAACTCGGACGGCTGAGCCGCAGGCTGAAAAGATCAAACTTGATTCAGCATCAACTTCAACAGCTTTGAACCCACATCAAAGTTCCAGGCTTTAGTTTCATTGCCAAGTTTTGGGAGAACGCCATAGGCATAGGTTTTACCACAGACCCCAGAAAACCGTCCTGAAGCAGGAACCCTAAGTCCGGAGCCCAACGCCCTAAGCCTTAAACCCAGGGCGAAGAGCCGTAGAAGTGCATCCTCTCGACCCGTATCAAGTTCATGTATCCCCAAGCATGCAAACCTCGGAACTGCCACGCCCACAAGAAATAGGGATGCTTAACCAACCGTAACTAATCCGCACCTACCGAAGGTAGGATTGAACCCCAAGCCTATTTTCACGCTGCAGCGACGATTACGGATGCGAGGTAGGCATGTGACCACGTGCAAGGCCAAACCGTAGAAGCCGGGGTACGGGCACGCACACAATTTGTCCTGAGTCTGGCAATTGAAAAAGTAGCTGAACCCTAGGCCTAAAGTGAACCCCGAAGGAAAGAGCCTTTGACTTTGGAAGCCCCCCAACGAGGTGCGCCCTCTTCGGGAGGCATCTGCGCATCTGTCATTTTTAGGTTAAGTTAAGGGGATTTCGGGTATTTTAAGAAAGTTCAGGGATGCGAGTGGATTCAGGAGTCGGAAATGGCTGAAGTAGGGTTCAGGGGTTGAAGAATGGAGTTTGGGGGTTCTAAGTCTTGGGGCTAGTGAGAGTGTAGACAGTGTAGACCCGTGATGTCATATCGGCAGTTGCGACAGGCACTTGCCCCCAGGGAACACCAGGCACGCAAACGTCTTGCCCCCATGGGAGGTTCCCTGTGACTCTCATCACACAGAGCTCCGATCGGGTTGTCATGGCTCCAACCGGCTCCTCCCAGTCGCCCGGCTTTTCAGCAGTTTATGAGGTTAAGGGATGTTAAGGGTTTAGGTAGGGGCCCTAAGCCCTAAGCCCTAAAAAACTCCAAAACCCTAGAGCCTAGACCGGTGTTTCTGGAGTTAGGGCTTTGCCGGTTCAGGGTTCCAAGTTCTACCACAAGCCAAGCCGAAGGCTCCGCGCGTACACCGCAATGAACCCTGAATGATCTGAATGGGAACCGTAATACATTATGGCCTATATTGGTACCAAAACAAGAAGAAGGATCATGCGAGAATGGAAACACACACACATACATACACAGATGGGTCTCTAAGTTAGCATATCCCTATCCCGTATGTAAATTGTGTTGATCAGGGTTTCTCACCCCTAAGCCCTCAACCTGACCGGCTGAACGCCATCCATCCCAAGTACACTTATTCCCTAGAGAAAAGAAGTCTCCAGAATCTTTTTAAAAACTGTGACCTTCACGCTCTGCACCCTGACGAGGGAACTTGCCTGGCCTGCACCTAAACCACAAGCCCTAAACCCCGTAACCCTAAACCCCGTGACTCTAGATTCTCAAAGCTAAAACCGCCGTCCAAGCCCAGCTCCCCGAGGAAGTCCTCAGCGACCGTGTGGGGAGCTACAAAGCGCTGTGTCGTACCTGCCGGAGAAGCTTGTCATCGGAAGCCAAGAGTGGTCTTGGCAAACGTGGTTTCAGCAAGGTTCAGGGTCTTCACATATAGTCATCATGCAATCTTATGAGGCTTGCTTCTTTGGCCTCCAATCAGCTTGCGGTTGAGCGATTCCACTACTACAAGTACCATGGTAAGTATGAGTGCACTGGTTGACTGTTCTTGTATTTGCAGCACTGCTCAGAGTCGTTTCTGTCATTATCAGTGCCTTGGATCTTAAGGTCTTGGAAGGTTTTCAACCGGAGATCTGAGACCTTCACGTTTGGAGGCAGAGCACTGCTTTGAGGCTTTGGGGAAGTTGCGAGTTTGGTGGTTTGACGTTTAGGGTTTCAGCATGTTGATGGTTTTAGGGCCGGGGTTCAACTATCCCCAGTGAGAAGGAGCATGATGAGAACCCTAAACCTAAACCCTGGATGTAATGTAAACCGTGACCACAGGCTCAAGCAGCCTGCCGGAAGCCGTGCAACACTCGCTCAGAATTTCAGGGTGTAAACCTTGAAGCCAGAAGCCCGACCTCAAAGTCTGCACCCTTCAATCTTAAGCCGGCCCGCAACTCTCAGTCAGACTCAGAAACCCCAGGCCCCAAACTCGAAAGCCCCGAGCCGTTCCCACTGCGACGACCGAGGATGCCATGGCTGGCCACATTGCCCATCTGAAGGAGTTTAGGGCTGCCGGGTGTAGCGTTCCAGGATTTGTTGGAGTGATGATTACTGTGACTCTCCTTCTTGCGCTACTCCTGCGCCTGTCAGTCTACTGATCCACTTATTGGGGTTGTCGGTCCTGTTCGACTTGAGTGGTGCAGTGTCGCACTGCCCTGGCAGGACATGGGTTTCTGTGAGTCGCAAGCCAGGAAGGCACTTGCAGAATGCGTGTGGGAGGCTCGTCTGACCGTTGAGGTCCTGCACATCCCTAAGCCCTTTAAGACCCAAGCCCGAAGCCCTGAAACCGAGAAGAATGTCTGAATGATGCATCTGCGGTTCTTAAGCACTCTGGAGGTATGTTTCTGGGTTGAATGCGCGAGGTTGAGTCTCACAGCTATCCACAAGAGTGTCTGTACCTGCCCTTCACGGTGTGCATTAGTCATTAGTCCTGTCTGCAAAGACGCTACTTCAAATACTCCTGCGCCCCTGCAAGCCTGAAGCTAGGATGGTTTTCCAACTTAGGTTGTAGAGCCAACCGAATCTAGGACTGTTGCACATGCTTGCTGTGCATTCCGTGTGGGCATCAAGCATATCAGTTCGAGCTAAACGGGTCTTGAAGACATTGACCTGGAACCCTTAAGCGTTAAGCCCGTCACTCGTGCCTCCATGCCCCGCGCACTCTGCTGGACCGCCGACATTCGTGAGAACCCTCTGCAGACTGCAGCAAAATGAAGCAGAGCATGATCAAATCACTAGACACCTCATACTACCCAGAAGGGCATACCCGACTAAATCCTAAACCTAAATCCGCGAAGAGTGCAATACCTGCACATCAGCCGAGGATGTAAACAGGGCCATCGACCTCCTCGTGTCACGAGGGGCCGCAGCGCCTTGGACGTAAGGGCAAAACGCCGTGATCAATGGTATCCAAGGCTTACGATAATCTCACCATGATGTTGATGATGGTGAGTATACCTGTTGTGATCGTGACTACGCAGGCGATCATGCCGATTTTGACACTAAGGCCGAGTGTTGTTGCGCGGCGAAGCGAAACAGAAGATGTCCTCAAATCTCCATTTGCTCACTGTTTCAGATTTATTGGAGCGATCAGAGGTCATCGTTGAGGCACGAGGTTTGCTTTCAGTTATGACTATCTAAGATGACGATAGGAGGTTTGACCGATAACCTCTGATTGCAACAAAGCAGTATTCATAGTATGACTAGTACTAGCGGAAGTATCACTACGACGCTATGTATGAAAGCCGCTTCAAAGCTTAATTCCTCCCACACGATACGCCGAATTCTCATCTGACCGAGGCATTGGCAAAGCCCGCGCTTCCCAAGGGAGGGGCGAAGGACAGCGGTCGCCCTTAAAAGGCACTGAGCCCAAACTCCGAAACCAAAACCCGCTCCCTGAAGCCTTGACGCTCAGCTGCAAAGCCTTCAGGAGAGCAGTGGAAGCAGTGACCACACCGAGGTTGTGTCCAACAAGGGCATAGACTTGGAGACTTGGTGGCTTCTCTGTTCAGGGTTTTCAGCCTGTGGGGTAGCTCTATGGCTTAGGGTTTATCACCTTGAAAATAGATTTTTTCGCTGGAGTTTTATGGTTTCTATAGGGTTTAGGATTTGGAGCAGCTTTGGGTTTTGAAAGCCTCAGCCAAACGGTGGGTTGTTAACTCAACCCCGCATCTGCAGCCCGAGAACCTAAAGCCTCAGCTGGACATCAAAGGACAACTCTAGCACTGCTTCCGGGGTCTCAACGCCGAGATGCTGTTCGAGCTCAGTCGCACCGGAATCTGGTCACGCGGAGCTGAAAGACGATGAAGAAAGGAACAAGAGGCTTT
Source organism: Symbiodinium sp. clade A Y106 (assembly GCA_003297005.1). NCBI lineage: Eukaryota > Dinophyceae > Suessiales > Symbiodiniaceae > Symbiodinium > Symbiodinium sp. clade A. The sequence goes on from BGNK01002278.1 coordinate 25,218, forward strand.
GCTGAGCTTTTGGATTTCTTTTTTCGTTTGTGAAAGAGGGCGTCGGGTCTTTGGCGGGTAGGACGGGTAGGACGTCTAAAGCGCTGCTGGCTAGCCCAGGAGGTCAATTCGACGAGTTTGTAGAAAAGTGACGTCGCAAGACGCCCAGCAGCTCAGTGCCGATCCCGGGGAGTTCGTTCGTGTCTGGCCCTTCTATGAGACGGAGTTGGGATGGATCTATGCCGAGGATCCTACGGATGCGTCTAGGGCCGGGTGGTTGCCAACTGCGATCCTCGAGAGCATCGAAGCTGGCCATGAGTGGGTCTATGTACAGAAGGCGATGCCTGCCCTTCACGCGAACCAGCTGGGGGTCGAAGAGGGCGAGATCCTGAAGATCAACCTCGCTTCTCGCACGCCTGAGGGATGGGTTTATGCACAGAAGGAGAAGACAGAGGCTGGAAAAGTTTCTGGATGGGTTCCAGTCTGTAGTTTTGTGTGGAATAATCCACAGTAAGACGACAAGGACTTGAATTCGACACTGGCGTAATGCTAGTAGGAGTAGTGAAACAGGGCGGGCAGGCCGGCTGAACAGTTTTGCACTTAAGAGTTTCCGTACACTTCTACGCTCCTGACATCTTGGCCAGCCAAACTTCCCAGCTCGCCAGAGCTACTCCCTGTCTATCTGCACCATGCAGCTAACGCAGACGCAGGGCAGTGCGCTTTCGAATACCTCCGAAGGCGTGCAACCCCTCCCTCGCACCTTTGCTGCACCGCGCAGAATGCAACAAACGTGTTCTCTGAAAAGGCCGTCAGTGCTCCTTTTCCAAGCATGGATTAGTCCCAAATCCTGTACACTCGGATTGCGGAACAATGGATTTAGAGCCTTGGCTTTAAGGCATCATCGTGACGCAGTTATACGCTGCGGGATTAAACGCACCGTCTGGGCCTTTAAGATTAGGGAACCAAGGGCGCGAGAGCAGGCTGTGTGAACTGTCCACGCTTTAGGGTCGGGACCTGTGCTCGAGTCTTGCCCTCAAGCCTAAACCCTATTCCTGAAATTTAAAGCTTTCACCTGGAAACCCCGAGGTCCAAACCTGAAGCCCTCCGAAATCCTGAGCCCTAGACCCTAGACCCCAGAACCTACTGTAAATCCCAACAAACTGCTCAGACTGCACTGATCCATACCATGGTCCCGCCTAGAAGAGCCTCCCGGCCTCCTTCAGCCCTTCGGCCTTCGAGGTGAAGGCGCTTCTGCCGGGCACCTGGCTGAAGTTACAGGCCCTGGACGAGTTTAGAGTTTGGGGGCTTAAGGGTCTTGGAGCTTAAGGGGCGGCTTTTTGGGGCTGGTTTAGGTTTATCCGGTGATGGAAGCAGGCCAATAGATAGTGCCCAGGAAGCATTGCTTCAGCCTCCCATATGGGGATCCATAAACCTACACCACACGCTCAGCTTCGTTCCTCCCCAGGAGCCTCAATAGTTCGCAACAGTGTCCATGGCGGTTTAGTGTTCCGGGGTTTGGGCGCGTGATGGTTGGGGCAGTCCACAAGCCGGGAAACCCACCCACCGCAAGCCGGGGAGGATTGGACACATTTGATCCTGGTGGTGCGGCGCCTGGACGTGTGGGATTCCGGTTTTAACAAGCAGGTAGGACCTCGAGGTCTCTGGAATTCGGGGCTCCCCTTCGGGTTTAGAAAGCGGCCTTCCATATGGCTTTACAGTTTGTTTCCTTCACGGTTGTTGGTGCGGATATTTACTGATCTTCAGCTTACGGGGTCAAGAATGGAGTTGAGTTTTGTGATGTTGACAGGGTTGGGAGCCAGATACCTGAGCCCGCCTTATCACCTTACCCGTGCAGCACGAACTCTGGTACCTCAACGCTTCGCCCGGGCGTTAGAGTTTCACGGTTGAGCGCTGCAGGGTTTTAAACTTTCTTCAGGGCCTTGGGGTGTAGGGTGAAGGAGTTTACGGCTTACGGGTTGAAAGGTTTATAAATTTATAAAGATTGAGGGTATTCGGCTCCAGGGGTTTTGGGATTGGAGGATAAGTGTTGGTAGGATTCGGAGGTTCTTGCATGCTCCGATGTCAGGCGGGCACATTACAAGTCTTGTGAGCTCCTCCTGCCTGAATCCAATTCTTGATCCTAGACCCTAAAAGCCAAACCGAAGGCCTGGATCTTGGCACTGGGTCTCGGATTGGGGAAACATGCCCGCATCCTGCAACAGGTTGGGACGATCGCTTGCACCATCCAGGCCAGGCTGGAGCCTACTGGTGTTAGAGTCTCAGGTTTAAGTACAGCTTATTTGGTCATTAGGGCAGTGGGGCTAGGTTTGAGGGCATTTGGCCATTGGCAGAGTGCTGGAGTTTAGGATTTCCAGGTTCAGGGTTACAGGTGTTCGACATTCCTGCCAGTTGAGAAGAACCTCCAGATGGCTTTGGGTTTAAGGTTTCGGGTTTGGTGCCTGACAGGTGTCAGGGTTCGGCACTTTGCGGTGGGCTTCGGGTTCAGGGTTTCGGATGTACCCTACCTTCGCTTAAGCACCTGTGATTTGGGAATGCAGGCAAGCAGCTGGTTCTGCTCTCGAAGAGGTGAGAGCAGTATCCAAGATAACCGACGTGTCAACTGCGTGGTCATGATGATGAGAAATCCGCGCCGACGAAGCCCTACTGGCTGTCGCCAATCAAAACGGTTGACATGATGGTGATTGGCTGATCGACGCATACGACGGCTCATGTTGAGAAAGCCAGCCTGACTGAGTGGTGGCCTTGGAGTACTGCATCACTACTCGCCAGCAGGCGGTTTTCGAAGGCAAGCACGTAGACTGGATCAGACATCGGTGGGTCGGGGGTCACGGGCTTGGCGATCAGAGTGAGGCAAAGCCTCACCCCTCTGTCGTCGTCGTAGCATGCATTCGGGCTGGTCTTGGAAGTTTGGTCTCGGGTTTCTGAGAGTTAGAGCTGCCGAAGCACACCATAGTGATGGCATGGACGAGGCTCTAAAAACACCGCATGGCCTTCGCACGATACACCCCCTCATCCTTAGCAATGAAGGCCCGAATCCCGAGCCTAGCCCTAGAGCCGAAACTCCAAAGCCGCCGCAGATGCTGATATCCATCGTGACCATGGTCAACAGAGAATGTCGTGACCCTGAGTGGGTTCAGGGATCTTTCAGTTCTACGAGTTTTTCATCGAACTTTAAGCCTAGAGTCATGAATCGCGGAGGCTTCAGGAGGCAGGTCGAAGGAGCTGGAACATGGCTTGAAATACCTAGGACACAGCAGAGTCGGTAGACCGTGCGACTCTGCAGACTGCTCAACGAGCTTTGACACGGGGAACTTGACCGCCTGATTACCTGCCTCTGTCAGTGGGTATCGACCATGTACCGAAGGGTGGCAGTGGAATGAAAGGAGACCCCATCAGCTTCCAAGAGGGCGCGGCGCGCTGGTGGTGGAGAGACGACGGAGTGGCTCTGACCCAGCAGAGTGGCAGAGTGGCTTTTGCAGGAAGCAGGCTGCCCCTCGCAAAAAGAAGTGCCAAGCTAGGGGATCACACCGAGCCTCGGTGATGTTCCTCGCCAAACCCTAAAGTTTGAACCCTGCACCCAGAAATTGTTACAGCCCCAAAACACAATGGCCCCAACCTCAGCAGCAAGACCCTGAGTTTGGGCTCGTGGGGTTGCTCATCATTAAGGCATGCCTTACGACCTGCCTGACCTGGATGTTTCGTTTTACCTTTGCACTTTGTGCAATGATCATGCCCATAATGTTGGAGCTTCACTTGGCTACTGACCCGCATGAAATAGATTGCGAATTGCATCACGCTATGTGGCCGTAGCCCAAACCGCACCTGAAACCCTGCACATAGCAAGAACGCCCGCAGCCAAACGCCGCAAGCCGAACGAGGTCAAGAATACACTCTCTGCGCCAAAGAAGTCCTTTCACTGGTGTGCCCACCTGGAGATTCCGGTTTCCTGGGCTCGGAGTCGTGATTCTCAGAGGGCCTCAGCCGCTCACTGCAACCCCGTAAAGCCCCGAGCGGCCCAAATCCCACCCCAGCCGAAGACCCAAATCTTAAGACTTCAAACTCGAAGACCCAAACCCCCAAACTGCAAACTTGAACGGGTAACCAGCTCAAGCCAGCACTAAATCCGGCCAAACCTAAGCGTCTCGGGCCATTTCTTTAAAGTCACTGCTGCTTTGAAGTTTAAAATGCTTCGCCGCAACTTCGGTTCAGGGCTAAGCGGGCTGAAGCGCCTACCCTAAGCCTCTCGGATGCCAGGTCTTCATTTCCCCTTGCATATGGTACATCTTGAGCGTCATCAGCCAATATGACGACCGACTCCTGGCTGTAATTGACTGCTGTAACTAAAGCTCATGGGTTTAGGGTCCTAGGGGAGCTAAGCCGTGTCAGGTTACCTTTCTGACGAGGATATGACCCCCCCACCCCCGAAGTCCACAGCCCCGGTTACATGTAAACTTGGCAGCAATGTTCATCGCTGAGCACAAGAAGTTCGGGCACGTACCCTTGGATAGGCTTGTTGTTGGGAGTCTAACTTGTGCGTGGTACGATCCCGATGAACCTCTCTGTACTCGGGCCGCGCCGAGAGTCTACTCGCGAAGCCCGAGACCGAAGCACAGATCCTGACCCCAAACCCCGAGCCCAGCTCTCAGCCGTCCCGTAAGCTCCCACAAGCTCTAAACTTTAGGGTTGCGGGATGTCACCACAGCCCCAATGCTACCCAAATCTGCTTTACAACTTCGGATCACAAGCATTACTACCTCCCGAGCCTTTAGACTCGAAGTCCTAAGCCTCGAGCCACCACGGCCACCGGCACTCCGCGGCATTCGCGAAATGCCTAGCCCTGAATCTGGATACGAGCTACTTCCTATAACACTCCATGCAAGGATGGTATGAATTTAAGTTTCGGGGTCTGGGGTTTAGGGTGCAGTAATCATGGTGTGGGAAGGGGCTAACCAGGGCTATGGGATGCGACATAGGCAGTCTTCCAAGTCGGGGGTGCAACCGCAGACACAGTTCGAACCCTGCAAATCTCGTAACTAAACCTGGTATCCGAAGGACCTTCAACACTGAACTCACACCCTACCCGGCCTACCCTGCTCGACTCGCAGCCCACAACAACAAACTTTAAACTGGTTTCAGGGCTCCAAGCGAAACAGCGGGCCGCAAAGCTGGAGAAGGCTCCCCATTTTGTTATTGTTGCCGTGCCGGGAGGGACTTGATCGCCTGTTCTCGCCTGTTCTTCAGATACATAGGGTTATCTTGGGTCTTGAGGGTTGTGCAGGGTGTTTTCAGGTGTATTTACAGCCTTCTCGATCTTTGATAATCGGCTTCACAGGCTGCGGAGGGCTCGTGGGATTTGCCGTTGGTATGGGGAGCGGCATGCAATTACTATTCGCATGTCGACGTTATAGCTGCATGCTTGTCTCGACAATCCGTGCAGAAGTGTTTGTTGAGAAGTTCGTGCAAAGAGCCCCGCTCAGCAACCGGAAGCAAAGATCTCGAGATCACCAACCCACGAAACCAGCTGCTAGCCCCAGGGCTTTGAAGCAACATGAGAATTACAGAAAATAAGGTCCCCCGAATATAGGTTCCAGGAATCTTCCGCCCGAGCCCCGAGAAGCACGTCTGGAACACTTGAGCTGAGAGTCGCCAGAGACTTCAAGGAAGCCACACTTGCACCCCCAAATTTGGCGGCGATGCAGTTCCAATAGGGAATAGTGTGAGTGAGTCTGGCATTCATGCTCGTGCAGGAAATCAAGCAAAACCACAACCCTAGGCGCAATATCACAAACCCAACCCAACTCAATCAGTCAAAGTATCACGCTCTGAACGTTTAGACAACTCAGTGGAGCAACTGCAGGCCTTAAGCTCCAAACCCAAAACCCAGCGGCTGCAGGAAAACCTCGCGAAGTCATACAACGATTTGCTCTCTGACATGGACGGGCTGTTGTCCAAGTCTGCAGAGTTACTTGGACTGAATCTGAAGGTATGAGATTTTGTGAAGCGCACATGATTACAATCATTATGAAGCGTGAGATTGTCATCGCCGTTATCGCGCGATGAGTATGTGATGGTTATTTCCACCTACCGTGGATTACCTTTTTCTGCCGTCATCCTTAGTAGGTTTGTGGTAAGACTACGGCTACTGCGACGACGGCGACGACTGTTGCTTGCTGCTGCTGCTGTTTCTGATGCTCCTCCTCCTCCTCCTAATACTCCTACTACTGCTACTACGACGACGAAGACTACCACTACATTGTGCCGGGAAATGAGGGCCGCTGCTTGTGACCAAGATTTTGAAAATCTTGCTAAGCTTGCAATCTTAGTCCCCAAGTTGCGCAAGTGGGATCGCCCCCCAAGTGAAGTGTTTTTTGGCAAGCTTGCGCGCCAATCTTGCACCCCCCCCAAAAAAAACAAACCAAAACCAAGCTTGCAAGATTTGCCGCACGATCTTGGTGTTTCCCGACACGCTGTACTACTACTACTACTACTACTGCTACTACTACTACTACTGCTACTACTACTGCTACTACTACTACTACTACTACTGCTCCTACTACTTGTACTACTACTTCTTCTACTACTTCTTCTACTTCTACTGCTACTACTACTACTACTGCTACGACGACGACGACTACTACTACTACTACTGCTACTACTACTGCTACTACTACTACTACTACTACTTGTGCTACTGCTCCTACTACTTGTACTACTACTTCTTCTACTACTTCTTCTACTTCTACTGCTACTACTACTACTACTACTACGGCTACTACTCCTACTCCTCCTGCTGCTGCTGCTGCTGCTCGACCGCCACTGCTACTGCCACTGCTACGGCTACGGCTACTGCTACGGCTACACTGCTACAATTACTACTACTACTACCACTACTACTACTACTGCTACTACTGCTACTGCTACTGCTACTACTACACATGAACGCTACCTTCAGTCGTAGATCCACCAGGCAAGCCCGAAGTTTTGAGGTTTTAGCCTTGCTGAAGCGTCCGAGCCATGACACACTCCCGAGACGTTAAATCCTACTGAAGATCATCTCAAAACCCGAAAGCTGTAGTACCTAACCTCGAAACCTGCAACTTTGAACTTTAGCCGTAAACATTCACACAAGCCCTTACTTCAGGAAGCTCTCAGCGTAACGGCCAACTAAGGAATGCACCTTAAGCCAGAGGAGGTTTACTTTGTGTGATTGCAGATTCGTGCCTGAATAAGCCTCCCAAGAGCCACAACCACCTTCCCACCGACAGAAACCTCAAAACCAGCATCAAACAAAGCGTACAGCACGCCGGGCAAACACCTAAAGCAAAGTCTCAGGTCCTCTGCAGGTCTCGCCGAGCGGACCTTCGAGTCCAAGCGCCGGGACTTCCAGCGCTTCCTCGAGCGCGTAAAGCGCGGGGAGGGGGCGTTCATGGGGTTTCGCTAGCCTTACGGGGCGTTGTCAGGGTTCCTTCTCCTTCGGGGTTGGAAGTTGAGGGTTTTATTCATTGACATTTGCGGTTTAGGATTTTTGGGTTTCGCGTCTCGGGGGTTGGGGTTGAGGCGATGGCGGGAGGGTTTCGGGCTTCGGAGTTGAGAAAGAAAAGTTGTTGCAAGGTTTACGTTTTACATTGTCGGATTTCGGGGTTGAGTTGAGCGGGTGATTGACGGTTTCAGAGTCTGGGGCTTAGGATTATAGAGTTGGGTGGTTTCCGGGTCTCGGTTTTCAGGTTCTAGGGTTTGAGGGTTCTAGGGTTTGGGGTGTCTCACTGGATGTCCGCCCTAGTGCTAAAGGCCACCAGACGCACGTGCGATCTGAAAATCCGGCTAGCTGGTTTGGTCCGTAGTCGCACAAGAAACTGCAAACAGTCTCGGATTCTGCTGTAAATTATGCCCCTGTGTGGGTTTGATCCTGAGAGAGGGACATCCGGTCCGATCATGGTGGTGTGTGTGTGTGTGAGGGTGACATGTATTTTTTGGGGGGTTCAGCTCGCCGGAATAGTTTTGTTCATCTATTGACGGACTGTTCGGGACTGCAGGATCGCATTGACTTGTAGCCTCGGCCGGTGATGCCGCATGGCATGCACAATCGTCGGCCGTGCTGGGACTATCTGTCCACGTCACTTCATCGACGACCAGAACATGGCAGTCGTACTATGACAGCTGTGCTGAACGACTGCATCTGCGGTCTGCAAGCAGCTGCACATATTTCGGACGGCTGATCCGTTTGGTTCTAGATGCGCAGATGTTCAGTTTGCAGTTTGCTATGGGCATTTTGCTAAGCAGTCTTGCGGTGTTTTCTTTTTACCCGCATACATTGCCACCAACGGCCCTCGATCCTAAACCCAAAAACTGAACCAGAAACTCTTCGCACTGATTTAGAGCAACCATCTGTTGAGCCTCCTCCCTCCCGGGGTCGTCATTCAGAATAACTCCCCACCTTTTGGTCTGTAGGCAGCGTTTCTCACGACATTCGCAGTTGAATTCTGTTTTGTTTCTAACGATCGTCATTATCAATGTTCACTCTTAGGGCTCGGGGCTTCTGTCTATCTCTGCAGCCCGTTTTTGCATCGTCAAGAATATGAATATGGGTCGAGCGCAGAAGGTTTGGTGTCGCAAAAGGTTCGGGATTCTGGTATGCCTGGTTCTGGGGCATCAGGATCAGGGTTTTGGGAACCTCTGCCCGATGCCCCAAATGCCTTGGCAGGGACAAGTACAAGATCTCGTCCAGCAGCAAGGACACTCGGACACTCCTCGGATTGATGCTGCACCAACGTACGTCTCTTCCACGCATCGTTTCCCGCAGCACCCGCACGGCTGGAGAACAACATCGCGAACAATGAATTCTTGTTGACCCCAAGTGAACCAACCCTACAGTGGAAAGTCGAGGCCATCAATTCGAAGCCTTTCACGTCTTCCGAGCCATCCATTTGCTGGGCTGCAGGATGGCGAACAGGTTCTTCGACAGCTGATGCCTTGGTCTATCCGGGGCCTCGGGTTTTGCAACTGTGCTTTCTGGTTTGTGGTTCTGTAGGCTTTATGGGAGGATGTGAGTGACCTCGCACAAGATTCTGGTGCAATTCTCAAAATCTCACGGTGCATATTTACTCCAGGTGACAATTTTTACAATCGTAGTCGTCGAGCACGATACGGTAAAGACTTCACGCGCGACCAAGCATTCAGAGCAACCCTCTGCCATGTCACAAAGGGGGTCTGGAGAAGTTTACTTCAGGCTTTTGGGGGTCCTTGGTATAATTAGTATAATGGGGCCCAAAACCCTATTCTGTACATCCTGAAGCTGCGAGAGTTCTTTAAGACGCCCTCGTAGCCTTGGAGCCTCCAACCCTGAAGCCGGCATCCCAAAGCAAAAACGCGGCGTCCAGAGGTTCAAGCGCTTCTGCCAGAACTCGTTGAAGGTCTTCCAGGCCCTCAGCAAAGAGTCTTTACATTCGCCTTAAAGCCAGATGCGGGATCGAAGATTTCGATTTCTGCGAGCTCATCCTAAGCCCTCAACGCAAAACCGGTTATGTATAGGGAGCCCTAGTTCGGGTCCAGGCTTATGCTTTTTTTGGGGGTCCTTACATTTATAGCGCAGGTTTTCGGCTCTGAGGTTTGTCGATTTTGGAACTCAGGTCGAAGGTGTTGGCTGCACGCTGTAATTTCGCAGTATCCTGGACATCCCTAGCCAGGCCAGTTCTTGCGACGGCGCAAATCCTGCACCCCGAACTTATTGAGCCAGTATGTACTTCCGCGGTGCTCCGACCAAGCAGGATTTGACAATACCGAGGATCACTGGAAAGGAACCCGCACCCGGACACATACTCCACCACAAACTCAGAAATCCTGCTCATTGCATTGTCTTACAGGATCTACGCCTTCAACTGCCTTCGAATTTCTTCCAAGAAGAGCCCAGCGCCCCAAACGGTGAGGAAGGCTGTGCCAGGAAACGAGTTAACGAGTTCAGGTTGAAGTTGCAGGGTCTCAGGTTCAGGTGTTCAGGGCTCGGGGATACGTGTTTAAGGGTTTTCCCAAGATTCCAAAAATTCGTGTTTCGAAGCTGTTGAAGGTCATGCATAGGACCCGGGCTCCAAACAAAACCCCTGACGTTCAGCCTTGTACCGACGTGGACTCTGGCAGGAGTGTTCCATTGATCCGATCAATCACCCAAAGAAGGTTGTCGACGACAAGGCCGGGGCATAAGCACAAGCACTGTTCGTGAATCACAATCACAAAGGTTATATCCTCAACTTCCAAGAGCCCGAAAGTGCAAGATCCCTGCCCGACTTCCTGTAAGCGGAATTCCAGCACTAGTTGTCCTTAATCGGGTTTCCAACTTTTTGGGTTTTACAGTAAGCCCCGCAACTCCTCGGCCCTGTGAGTTTTGAGCACTAAAACCATTGTTTCGGTTTTTGACATCGGCTTTGCCCCGCGGTGTTCTTGGGGCTAGGATGGCGCAGCAAGGGTTGTTAGCACTCCAGGCTTACAGGGGGCTCTTCCCAATTCCGCGAGACGTCGAGCCTCAAATCCTGCAGAGACGCTTAGTGCTGTCATTCGGTTTACGGCGGCTGCTACGGGCAAAAAAATGAGGATTACTGCCGCTACTACTGATCCTCAACCTGCCTCTATGCTCGGTCTTCCTTCTCCCCTCATTATTGTTACTCCTTCTACTTCCACTTCGAGTGCTACGACGACGACGACCACCAACAACAGCAGCAGCAACAACAACAACAGCTACTACCGTGCAGACAAGGACGACGACGACTACTTTTGCTTTGCGTGCACAGGCGACCTGGTGTTGGAAACCGGCAATGCTTTGCGCATTGTCTCATTGTCTCCTCATGGGAGCGCACGAGGCACGTAACTGATCTTCTACATTCGCAGAAGGACTGAAAGCTCATGCAGGAGCATCGAGCGTGAGTGCATTCTCTATGCCCTCACCTCAAACAAATCCGAAACGTGCGGGAAAATCATTGCGATACCGTGCCGACAGCACCCTAGCATATCGCATCAATCAGCCTGCGGGTGAGTGGACCGACAGCCCCAAGCCTCACCAGCTCAGCTCAAAACCGAATGAAGTACCAAATCACCGAAACATTAAATTCCAGGCATACGTCCTGTGCAACTGCTGCACCGAGCTAGGATGGGCTCTCATTGCATCATTCATCTCTCATTCGGCTCAGCGGCTTCACCCTGACGTCAGCGGCCACGCAAGATGGATCACGAATTCAAAGACATTCACGCCTGCAGCCAGTGCACCGGTACACGTTTCGGATGCAAAGATGGCCCCTTCGTCCACATGCGTCACTGACGACGACGACTTTGTGGACGACGACTACTTCGACTACTTCGACTACTACTACTACTACTACTACTACTACTACTGCTACCACTACCACTACCACTACCACTGCCGCTACCACTACCACTACCACTACCACTACCACGACCACGACCACGACCACTACCACTACCACTACTACCACTACTACTACCACTACTGCTGCTGCTGCTGCTGCTGCTAGAAATCGCAAAAGCCACATCGAGTCCGATTGTACCCATACTGACTAAGGCTAATAACGGAGCAACAGTCCAAGCCCGAAATCTCAAATCCTGAATCATCATGCCCTAGGCAACATAAGATAGATAATGGAAGCTGTTTGTTTGGATGTGCCTGTTTTGCAAGAAACTGCTCTTATCATTTCCAACGCCAGAAGAGACAGGCCGACATGCCTTTGTTGTGGTGGGGTCTTCGTACACCCGAGTGGCCACACATCACTTGGAGATTCCCAAACACCGAGAAGCATTTTTGGTAGGCCCAGACGTCAGCCACAATGCCGATGGTTCTGCTTTGTATTTTGTGCACCAGCGAAAGCCGAACTGGTCGAAAAGCAGAAGATTTGCCAGATGGTTTTCCAGGCCTACACGCGATAATGCCAATGGTTGTTTGGGGAAGCTTCTGCGAATTTGAAGTTCCCCAAACCCGACAGTATTCAAAAGCTTGCTTGTGTTTCGGCTTGTGTGGGGCGGGCCAAACCTGCACCCAAGGCACCTATAGGTGCAATGGGGGCCGTGAGACAGCTCGAACAAAGGCTGAACACAACAGTGTTGTCTGAAATCGTAAGCTTAATGCCCTAACCCCCATCGTCCGCCAACTCAGAACCCCTAAATAGCCGGATTCCTAAACCCCATACCCTACTAAGCCCCAAAGCCCTACAACCTGCCTTTCAGCCTTCAACCCAAACTGGGCCAGGACCTGGAACACTGCACTTCAATCCCCCAGGTGGAAGGGTTAGGGTTTAAGGAGGGTTTTCAGGGTTTATGTAGGGCTTCAAAGTGTGTTAGAGTTCTTGAGCGCATGATGTAGGGTTCAAGGGGGTTTTCCTAAATACAAGACTCAAAAGCCCGAGCACACCACACACCTACAAGCCGTAAGACAGTGAGAAGCTTACAGACAACCGAAGCCCGGATGAAGCCCTAAACCCTAAGGCCCTAAGCCCCCAAACCACTTCAAGCCCTGACCCTGGAAGTTCAAGGATGTAAGGCTGTATTTCCAGGACTTGGGGTTTCGGATGTTGAGTGTTTGCCGGGATCTGCGCTTTCAGCCGGGGGATCGCTTGCAGGCCAAGAAGTCTAAGAAGCGGCGTAGCCGGAGTTTCTGGGTTGGTCCAAGACCAAGTATTTATATCGGGGGCCTCTTAATTATCGTGGGCAGGAAGATTCCACCAGCAGCAATGAGAGCAACATCAGCACAAGCAAACACGCTCCAGCAGCGAGGGTGCGCTGATCTTGTTGCTAGTATCACTACTGGCGTGTACATCTCACGCAGCCTTCACTTGTCGCCCAAAGTCCTCTGGAACCGTTGAAAAGGACAATAAAAGCCTTACAAGATCCCATCAAACCCTAGCAGATGTTCATAGCAGCCACAGCACCCTCATAGAATTCTATAGAACAGCATGAAACCTCATAGCGACCTTACAGAGGTCTGTAGGGTCGTATGAAAACCCTGTAGAACTTTATCAGCACCCGACAGCCTTCGCCTTCGAGGTAGCCGACCTCTGCTTAGACAGGCTGAAGAAAACGGAGGCGATTCCAGGGGAGGAGTTCTTATAAGGGCTCGGCAAGACCTCATAGGGGCTCTATAGCAGCTAGTTTAGGGCTTCTGGGTTCAGGCTAGCTAGCCTTGCTTTATTCTTACTTCTGCTTGTTGTTTAATTGCGTATCACCTGATAGCTATTGATTCGAAGAGCTACTCTGCATCCGGTACTTGTTCATTTAATTAATCTATCCGCTTAGTTGTTTAGTTGTTGGTTGGTTTTACCACTTTGTGGTGTAACTTACTTGTGTAAAATGCATATCTTACCTGACAGACACGCAAGCACACGCGCACATTCACATTGAACAGATATCAGGGAAGCAGGGCTTCAAGGTGTCAAGGCTTCCGGGTTTTAGGCTTTAGGGCTTTCCGTTGGGAGGCTTGTTCATGTTTTGGGCCCAGGAGGTTTGTAATTTACAGTTTCGGTGGCTTCGGCCGGCGATTTCGACTGTTGCGATTGTGACTTTTGGCTGTCTCTTGTTTGGCGCTGCGAAGATGCGCACACTTTCCGCAGTGTCGCAGACATCCCAGAGCTGGGGCTTCTAGACCTTCAGGATTGTCAGCTTTTGGCCCTCGAGAACTCACGGACCCGAACCTTCAACTCGGTTTGGCGTTTACATATTTACGAAGCCGAAGGCCAGTGTTTCTTGAAGGCTACAGGAAAGTTTAATTTTTTACCCCCCAAGTTTACATTGCAAGCCCACGCCTTGACTTCATCCTAAAGTAGATCGAAACTCCTAAACTGAGGATTAGGACCCCCATAAACTCTAAACCCACACCCTCCAATTCTAAAGCCTTGTGCCCGAAAGACACTACCGAACGCACCATCGTGGTGCGTCGTCGCAGGTACGTTTCATCAGCACCCAGCGAGACCAGGAGCACTTTGAGAGTGGCAGGGTCTTCGTTTCGGGGTCTTTGTAGGATGTTGTCTGTTGCAGCCCGAAGAATCCGAATCCCAAATCCTCCGCAGGATGCGCAGCTGCTGAGAAAGAACAAAAATGATCTCCGACGCATGACGCAGAGCGAAGCGCGGCACACGCAGCTGCAGGGGTGCCCAGACAGTTTGGAAGCTGTTGTTAAGGCTCATGGTGCCTACCGGGTTTTGTGAGGATGCGTTGCAGTGGTCGAAATCTGGCCAATCAATTAGCCTGTAAGATTCGGCTCTGAAGTTCCACCTAACCCCCAACAGCCCTAAAGCCCCAAACCCGGACCCGAAGCCCGTGAAGAAATGACGGAAATCCTTACCGAACCCCTCCTCCAAACGAAGGATACTAAGCCCTAAGCCTCCCCCAAAAGCCCTTTTGTCACCCACCGAGGCTCGAGCTGCCGGCGCCGGCCAGCAGCTCCGCGAGCCTCGGGAGCTCCCGAGGCGGGTGGCAGGGTCTTGAAAGGACGTGTCCCAGGGTTTTCCTTTTTGGGGGGTTTCGGGTTGGTTTCGGGTTTAGACTCTTGAAGGCTTCTTTTGCTGTTGCCTTTGAGCTTCCTTCAAAGGGGTTTCGAAGGGGGCTTTCGAGATGTGGCGGAAAGGAAAGCCGTAGCCGTAGTAATCGCAGATGCCTGTTAGCTGTGATGGTTGGGGCAGGGGTACTGGCAGCATGATTATTGCTTCTGGTAACGCTCCTCTTAACAGGACAAAAGTCGCCCACAGTGCTTTTTTGGAGTCGTAGCTGTTTTCCATGGCTTGGTAAAGGTTGCCACTGGGCACACCGTTCAATGCTTGAGCAGCCCGTGGACAGCCTGTTTCAAAAGGATCTTTTTCGAAAAGTCTTGAGAATAATGTGTTTTCATGTTCCTTGTTTCACGTCCCGGTATTGCTCCGGCTTTCCAGAACAGTGCCGGTCGAATTGAACCCTACCGCCTAAACGTTCTTTTGCCTTAAATCTTTTTTGTTTAACTATAATCCCTTTTGCCCCACAACTGTTTTTCAATCCTGAATTCTGTTTGGTTGGTCCTACATTGCACTTAAACCCCAGATCCCTTTCCTCCTTAATCCCAAGCCACCACCTCCAGGTGCTCGCAAGGGGCGCCTGTCGTGGCTGCAGCTGGGTGGGCTTCACGCTTAGTTGTTCTTACAGCAAGCGAGATTCCGAGTATATATATATATATATGCACACACACACACACAAACACACCACACCCCACACCGCCCATGCCCCCGCCCCCGCCTCCGCACCCGCACCCGCACCCGCACGCGCACACGCGCACGCACACGCACGCGCGCACGCACACGCACACGCACACGCACACAAGCAAGACAATCCGACGGTTCTTCAACTACACGTCTGTAAGGAATTTCAGATAAGAAAGGCTTTAATCAAGGCTCTAGGCCTAGGCCTCCCCCTGAGACCGCAGCGTGCCTCAGAATTGCCAGTCGAGGCCGCGGCAGTTTTACATTAAAAGCAGCCAGACGAAGGAGCTCCAGGGTCCGGCTTGGTCGTAAACCTTTCTCCTGTGAGGCTACAGGCTTCTGTTTTTGGCAGATGTGAATTCTCGGACTGAGCGCCTGGGGGAAGACATGGTTGGTGTATGCAGCATCTGCATCTGCGGCTGGACCCATGCACTTTGAGCTTGTGTTTTTTTTTGCAAGTGCCCTGGCCATGCCTGGAAAAGGCTCGTTGCAAGTCAAGCTACGTCATAGCTTGTAATGTGGGCTGCAAGGCATTTCAATCGGGTTAGTACATCCCAAGCCTAGGCCGATCTACAACGAACCCGCTGGCCATCGTGCCTGAACACTAAACACCCTGGACTAAATCGTCTTAGAGCTCGTCACCCTCAGCTAAAACAGAGCTTTTCCAATTTCTTGATTTTGTGTTAAAGCAACCTATACCCGGAGCACTAAACCTCAATCCACAAATCCCAAACCCCCCGTTTGAAAACAACGGCCCAACCAAGCCAAAAGGGGGCCAAAGCTGCAAAAGCCTCTCTGCCAGGACTCCTACCCAAAGGAGATCCGATGTTTCTGCGGCCATTTGATAATTCTCTCCTTCGAGCATGTCGGGAGCTCACGAAAGAGATTTTTCGGTGGGGCGTGTTAACGGGGGACTTAAATGGCTGGGGCATTTTGGAGGCACTGAGAGTAAAACCTCGCCCGTTGGAACTATTTGTGTCGTCGTTATGTCTTTGGGATGAAGTGGCTTCTACTAACAGACTTCTGGAAAGGCTCAGGTGCTTGGGGTGGATGTTGTTCAGGCTTTTGTGCTGGCGGTGCTTTTTCGGGGCCTAGGCTTTGCTGTCTCCCTACACTTGAAGGAGAAGTGCTTCGTATTTGGGGTTTACGGCGTGGCTTGCTTCAAGATTTGTAGGCGACCCGAGGTGTAGTATACATGATACATGACTTTGTGGAGCCGTCGACCTTAAGCCTTTGTAGTACCCATAAGCAGCCTTGTTTAGCCCTTTCAGACCCCCTATGTGCACTCTTTTAAATCATTTAGGCGCCTAAATTACACCCCCCAAAACCCTCCCAGAATGCATAGACCAGAGGCTCGGATAGCCTGAGCTGTGCTGATGCCTCGATCCCCAGTGACTCAATGCTAACGTGGAAGCCCGGAATCCTGACTCGTCTTGACTGTTGAGAGGCACCGCCCTCAATGCCCATTACCCTTCCCACAAATCCAAGTCGACACACAGTGTACGGATTCATCAAGCCCCATCGGCGCAGGGGATCGCTTCGGTCGGCGGTGAAGACTGCTATTGTGGTGGTTCCTGGTACTTTGTTTTGATATGTATGCTACATGGTTATTGGAGGTAGTCTTGCTATTGTCGTTTGATACCATAGTGTCTTCCCAGTGTTATCCTCTCGTCAGGCCAAGCTTTTGATTGGCATCCTCGCCGGATTGATGCTGATAGTGTGCCCTAGTTCTCTTTGCTGGGGCCGAAACTACACACATTCTGTCCGCAACTCCAAATGGGAAGCCCGACACCGAACCCCTGAACCTGAACCCCAAACCGAAGCGGAAAAAGACCCAAAGACTGAACCAGGCAGGAAAGAGACCCAACGCAGGCGGAAAAAAAACAAAACATGCCACCAGGAATCCGAAACTCTAGACTTTACGCCGCGAAGATCCACATCCCAGATATAAACCCACGGCCCAGTTCCAAGATTTTTCGAGTTCGAGAGTTTCTGGTTTTCTGCGTAAGGGTCTTGGGAGTCAAGGTCTCGGGTTTTGTTCAGAGCCTGGGATTCAGAGTTTCGCTTCACAGGTATTGGGACTTGCAGTTGAGGGTTTAGGGTTGAGCAAGAAGTTTTAAGGTCTTGGTTTCGTGTGGGTGAATTTGCTTACCCAGGCTCTATCAGATTCATGGCATGTTGTGCCAGGGCTCTTGTGACCCTGAACCCCCCTGACCCTAAACCACTAAAGGAACATAGTTCCAAAATGCCCCCAAAGCCCCAAAGCCCAGGACCTTGTGAAAATTGCAGCCGCGCTCCAAACCCAAAAGCCGCTCCACTTATGGTGCAGCGGCCCCCTGCGGGTTGCTCGATACTGCGGTTGCCTTCCAGGTGCGGTTTTGCTAGACTTAGAGTTGAGTTAGGATAACGAGTATGCCGCAAGGAGCCAACAATCGAACAGTCCCCTACTGTTTCCAGTGGAGCCGATCTCTGCTGAGATCCACCGCAGGTACGACGTCTATGTCATGGCGACCAAATACGGGTTCCTCCGCGAGTTTAGTAATGTATTGGGTTTTCATTCGTTTGACAGCTCTTCTGGCTTTGGTGGACGATTGCGCCCGCAACCCTAGCCCACAACCGTTAAGGGAAATCCGATGGGAAGCTCGGGAAGGATTTTGGCAGATTGTGGTGTGAGGGTTTGGTTTATCGTCTTGCAAGACTTTATGGCTTCGTCCTCGCTGCATTTTGCCACTTGCCTCAACGTTAATCTCCTGAACCCTCACCACTAAGCCCTGCATGCTAAGCCCTCCAACTCTCAGTTTTAATCCTTCGATCCCGAACCCAGACCTCATGCTGAATGCGGAGCGCACAGACAGCAAGACAGTGCGCCAGAACCCCAAAGCCCAGCAGAAGCCTAGCAAAGCACTAGAATTGTGTCAGGGTTTGGGGGCTTTGTGGTTTCAGGTTGTCAGACTTCGGGCTTTTGTGTAGGTTTGAGGTTTTCCGGTCGGAGTTTGGTGGTGCCTCTGCCCCAAACCATGCGATTTTTTTCAGTTCAGGACCCTGCAAACACTGCCCACCCTCGACTTCGAAACAGTTCGAGCAAATCCACAGCCATCGAAGCAGCAATGGTCGCGGCAGCGAGAATTCGCAGGGCCTGGAACCTGCTGGCCTGCAGGTTCGGATCGTCCATGTTCTTGAGCATTCTGGACCTTCTAGTCGTAGAGGCCCGGCGTGCTTGTGCTGTCGTGCATGGGTTCAGGCTTTGGTGTCTTTCCAATTATGTGCTTTACCGATTCTGGCTTGAACTTCGGTCAGAGGTCCGAGTTGAGATGTCATTGGGCCGACCGCCACGACCACGACGACGACGATCGCCAGCAGCTGCAGCAGAGCAGCAGCATGATGATGCACCGCAGTCACAACAATGGCCCGGCAGCAAACTACATCCTCAAGCCGTGCAAAGCGCTGAGGGCGAAACAGCCGTCGAGCATCCCTAACCTCTCTATACCATAGGCGACAAACCCTTCTAGAACTCTCAAGTCGGAAGGTTTGCTTGCTGGTGATGCTTTGCCGCTTCGAGGATTCACGGCTGCATCGCTTTTCGTAGGTTTTGTGAAGGGCTTTTGGGGTTCATCATGGTTCAGCCAGGGCTTAAGGCTGTAGAGGCACTGTTGTTCGTGCTTCGCGGCTTTGGAGTTTAGGCCGGTATCGCATTGTCGGATATGGAGATGGCTGTGGGGCTGTTGCAGTTGAGAGTTGGGGGCTGTGACCAGGACAGGACGAACAGTCTGGTGTTGGACTCTTCTCAAGGTGTGTTGTTGTGGTTTGACTAGATTCTAGACTAGATCTCCAAACACTCAAGTCTTTCCAAGGGCTCAGGACCTGGGCAGAGAGGAGTGGCAAGGTCTCGAAACCCGCAACAGGCAACACCTCCAACGTGATCTCTAGGTTTGGACATTGGCATTCTTGGCTATGTCAAACCTGACTTGTTGTGCCGGGAGGTTGGGGACCTGGTTCGTGGGGCTTTATTCCCAAACCCGGCCCAAACTCTGAACCCTGAACCGGTTCATGGGCATAAGAAGCGAGGAGCTGGACATTATCCAGCAGCTCGAGCGTGAAGTCAAGGCCTGCTCTTTTATATTGACATCGACGCACTGGGCCCTCAGCTGTACATGCAAACCCGACAACCCGAACCCGGAAGCTTTCAGGATGGAGGCAGCCAAGGTTTGCTCGACTTGTAGGTGAGCCTACCTAGCCCAACTGCCCTGACCTTGAGGAAAACCCGGTGTAAATCCCCCACATCATAGGACTCAGAGGGAGAGACGGATAGCCAGATTGGACACAAGTCCAAAACGACAGTGTTGCTTTCTGGGAGCTACAGAGATATAGATACACGGAGACACAGGGTCCAATACGAAAGCGTCGTTCGGCTGAGCCAACAGAGGGATACACAGAAAGGAGGGACAAAGATATCAAAGATGCAACATAAGCAAAGCGACAGATTCAAGACGGCGAGGGGAAGGAATGGAAGACAGCTTCGAGTAAATCTCCGTCGTTTGGGCTGAGACGCCCTTTTCTACGTACTGTTTTCGGGGAATCAGGAAGTTTGCAGATTGAGGTTGGGTTGTGTGCGGCCACCTAGGGCCTGCCTAAATCACGAGATTTGAGAATCCAGCGGTTTTCTCTGGTTTTCACGGTCGGCAGTTGCGGTTGGAAAAGGCATGAATCGCCTGAACACTGAACCCGAAACTATACCCACAACGATGTGTTGGCAGCAAGTGTACCTCTGGCACCAAAATTGCAACTTGATACATAGCCTGTTAGTGCCCTTGCATCATGACCGTTGTTGTTGCTTTTGATCTAGGTTGTCACGTTGCTAGTTTTAATCTGCTGCGCGATTGTTGCCATGCTGATGATGGTCAGTAATGCTACTACTTCTTTATTGTCATCATACCCTTCCAGCCGCATGGATTCGGGGTTTCAGTGCTTTCGGATTCCGAGCTCGTGCGCAGGGACAAACCAAAGCGTCCTAAACCCAAAAGCTACGACTCCCAAGCCTTCGAATTCAATGCCACGCATAAACAAAAAGAGTTCTACCAGGGACAGAGCATAATGAAGGTCTAGCAACATCCCCCAGACCTTTCATTGCCTCAACCTTGCTTGGCTTTGCTACGGATTTCCATTTGTTCCCTTTCGGGCTTCCCGGCAAGACGTGCCAATTGCGCGGGGCTTGACAGTTTCAGGAGCTGGCCCGGCAAAACGAACAAGTCGAGAAGCAGCGGGAGAAGATGACAGAGTTCTGGAGGCCGTTGTTGCGGCTTAGGGTTTCGGTTTAGGCAGGCCTCGAGTCTTTGTATGCTGTTGTAGCTGATCATTACTGATGTCGTCACCTTGTCGTTTTGAGACTTGCCACGCAGTGTGTTGTAGCATGCATGTTCTACTCGTACTTTATTGAACGCTGGGTGTTGTAGTCAGCTCATTAATGTTTTGAGTGTTGTGCGACGAAGGTTTAGTATTGAAAGCTGGGGTGTGCGGGTGGAGGGATGTCGAGTTCAGCTTCCGTTTTCTGATTTTGGGCTGAGACCTGACGCGCTGCCCTGGTCTGTATTCAGGGCCTAAGGCATGCATGCGCACTGCCGACATGCACCTTCAATCCCGGTCTTAGAAGTGTGGTAGACGGTCGAGAAGGGTTTGTCGCGCACCCAAAGCCCATTCACGGTATTCAGGGTCTGAGGGGGCCGGCGTACAGGGGTCGAGGGCCTAGTGGAATGTTGAAACTTACTTTTTACACCCGAAGCCCACTAACCCTAACGCACGAAAGCTCCAAACTCGAAAGCCCTGGGCGTAGCAGAGACCTGTCTGTCTTTGCCAGTAACGCCCAGCAGCTCACCGAGCTTTGGCTGTACCGGACGGTACCGAGGCTTGATCTCTACAAGGCTGGTTGTATGTTTAAGTGCTGGTATTGCCATTTTTGTTTACTTGTACTTTTGCTATGATCAGTATTATGTTTATTGTCGCTATTGGCATCATGTGTCTTAGTGTGATCATTGCTAGTGTTGCTGGTACAGCTGCTGGTATGATGATGGTGAGAATTACTATCGTTATTTCAATTATCATTATTACCGCCATCGTTACAGCAGATTTCTGTACATTTGTGGTTCGAAACGAAGTCGGATTGAGGCTTGGCAGCCAATTGTTGAATCGTTGTTGTGAGGAGTTGAGGAATGTAGGGTTGAGGTTCGGGGGGCGCAAGGATGCAGCAGTGCAGAGCTTTTGGGGTTTCGGAAGAGCCGGCATCCTTGCAGTCGCAGGAACTGCAACTTAATTAATTATACTTCATGTCTATGGCCAGGCTTCCTGAAACCTCAACCCTTCGGGTTTATGATTTAGCATACACCCTCAGCCCCCAAACCCCTAAAAGCCCGCCATGAAGCCCCGCCCATCTACGGGGCGGACACCCTAAGTCGACAAATGCCTGTATACCTAAACCCTCAGATGCGTCCCACAACCCAGAATCAACAGAACTCGACTGCCGGCCTGCAAGCTCAGACACCACGGTCACCACTGGCTTGTCAGAGATGCGACGAGTGCTGGATTATGCGAAGGGTTTCGAGTCTAGGGTGCTACCTCAACCCTGGACCTTATGCCCTAAACCTTAAGTCTTGTACCCGCACGATCCTCATCCCCGCACCCTCCTAAACTTTTGATTAAATTCCAGCCTCACCCATTCTTGCAGGAAGTCCACAATCAGCTCGAGGATTCCAGCAGCGAGGATGCCGAGCTGTGAGTTTCTGGGGCTCATTACGGTACATGGTGGAGGGTTTAGGGGTTTCAGTGGGCTTGGAGTATGGCGGTAGGTGCCGGGTGCACATTGTGTCCTGTACGTCGTTTGTGGGACTTTCTTGCACACAGGATGTTTGTTGTGGCCTATAAGGTGGCATGCTTTGCTGCGTAGGGAAGGCAAGTGGAGAGCTCCGTTTCCCAACTGGTGAACTTCAGGTCTTTTGGGTTGACATTTATCGTTGTGCCAATGACAAATTTATTGGAGGTATTAACTTTGCTAAACAGCCTGATATGAATTTTACTGGTTCTACTACGAAAATGGGATCTTTGATCACATTCAAAGTTAAGGGAGCAAACGCCAATTTCGCCCTCGGTACTGAAAGAGTTTTCGTAACAGCCGTGTCAGAACAGATCTTTGAATTATCGGAGAGTGCCTCAACGGTTCTTGACTAAAATATTTCATCATTAAATTGAAAAATCTAAATTAATTCAATAGTGGCTTCACTTAATAGTATGAATACAGTTTATGCCAATGAGATTTACAAGATATATTCAGCAGGAGTTAGTGAGATTGATGACACATACGAAACGAAGTCGGAAGTAGGAGACATTAATACAGCCAACTCGGCAGACGTAACGGTAAACGCCGATGTCATTGCCATTCTAAATACAAAGCAACTGCAAACTGTTGGGATATTAGTTCATTAACTCATCTACAAACTACCGATTACCAAACCAATGCACAATTAGCATCTAACTTCTACAATAAAACCGAGGTAGATGCTACATTTACGATTTATCACACATCAACGCAAATAAATACAAATTTATTTACTAATTATCATAATAGCACAGTATTGGCTGCCAATTTTTGTAATAAAGGTGAGGTAGATACATTAATAGCAGGTGCTGGTGGTGGTGGTGGTGGTTATACTGGTACAGAAATTAACAATTTATTAGCGTTAAGAGTTCCATTGAGTGAATTACTGGTAGGTTGAAAACAAGTCCAGTTATTGGTTGTAGCGCCCCTACTATTATTCTTAGTGGGTTAACATTGAATAGCGAAACAATAAATATATCGCCGACTACAGGGCTATTATTTAGTAATCATTTCGGAGGAGGAGATAAAGTTGTTGCGGGCTTCAAGAGCGCAACAAATTACATAACTTTACAAGGAAATAAAATTATGTCTAATAGGCTACCTCAGATGATAGTATTGTAGATTTAGATTTAAATCCAGCAGGTAATGTTAATATATCAAATGATTTGTCCGTTTCTAGTTTTTACAGTAGATGGACTTAGTTCAGCAAATATTGTTAATATTGGTGGTAATATTGATTTAACTGATGCCAACACAAGCATAGAAAGATACAACAATGCTACTAAAACAAACATATCAATGGATTTAAGAACAGACCAAGAAGCAATGAGATTGATATTAGGAATATCGACAGATACAGACGATAATGCATTTATAGAATGTAACAACACAACAGGAGGAACAACATTATTTACACCAACATATTTTAAAGACGATGTCAGTTTTGAAAACACTGGAAGTAATATTTCCAACAATTAGGACTAACATTTTATAAGGCAACCACTGATGCCAGTAATGTCATGGCAATTGCTGATAACAGTGGAAAATTAAGATTCAGAAGTATTTGTATTGATGCTTACAATGCTAATGTGAATATGCATAATTCAAATGCGGTAAGACGCAATAAGTTAGGGATAGGAGCTAATGCCGTTGTAGATGTTCTTAATGTAACTCAAATTTTAGTTCAACAGCAAGATTTAACGGTGCTACAATTTTTAATAATGAAATATTAATATGGAATAATAGCAAAATATACAGAAGAGCAGACGCTAACAATTCATTAAATGTAATAACAAATGATGAGATCAATTTTCATTTCAGGCACATAGAGCAACCGATCCAACAACAGGAACTATAGGATTGCAACTAACCAACACTGACGGGATAACATTAAGCAGAGCAGTTGTTAATAATTTAACTTTTAACAGTATTGGTAATATAGCAGCGGAAGCGAATTTGAATGTATGGGGTGAAATACTCTTTCAACACTCATCGGGAATTAAAGAAACATTAAACGGAAGTGATTATGACTTGGAAATAAGAAATGGCGACACTGATAGGGCAATTAACTGAATAGTTGGAACGATAGGAAGCATACCAACGCACCGAAAAGTAAATGTGTTAGGTAATTTGGAAATAACACATACTGATGTTGCAGCATCACAACGAGTGTTAACAAATAACCCAGATACCGATGGGTTCATTAGATTAAGTAACGCATTGTACATGCACAACTTGTGTTCACGGAGAAACCTGCCCCGCAACAGGCCCAGCGACGAGGACCTCCTCACAACCGAAGCACGCGCAGACGACTGCAGGCAGGAAGCGCACGGTGCAGGCAAGCGTGTCCCTTGCCTGTAAAAATGGAGCAGTCTGTCTACCAGTACGTGGACACTGACGACGAGGCTGCGAGTTCGAGCAGCCTAAGTGCAACGCGAGAGGCGTGGTCGCCACCGTCAGGCAACCGGCCTTCCAGGTGTGCATCCGAGCTTTCGTGCCGGGGCCTCGAGCGGACCCGTCGTAGCGCGCATTTTAGCCTCCTTTGCAGCATGCGTGGAGTTCGCTGTCGTAGAAAGGGGCTCGCTCCCCGTGCTGCGTTCCGAATTAGCATTGGAGCATAGCACAGTCTTTTTGGAAGTAGATGAGCGAGCAGGCCCGCGTATGGACGCGTTTTGAAGCGAGGCTCATGTCGAGTGAAGCTGCTAAAGTCGACGTCGTGCCAGGATTCACCGCCTCGCATCATGGTGATGCCGGTGGGGNCGCCGGAGGTCGGCATAGCAGAATACAGGGCACGAGCCGCAGCTACACAGTGCCAGGATGTTCGCCTCCACTATCTATGCTCTGGAGTTTATCTGATTCCTGTGGCGGGCTCGGCTGACGGCGAGATGTCACCCGAGAGCTGCGAGCTTGTCAGGCTGATCACAGCATCTACGCAATGGAGGCACATCCCGAACGGACGCTCAATGGGACAGGCACCTTCGACATCGCCGGTACGGCTTCGCGTCTTGCCGAGGTGATCGTCCTCAGTCGCGGCATCCGACACCGAATTTGAAGGCTCGCTTACGGTTGCGCCAGAGCACGTTAATCGACGGCTGTTACTATGCGTACACTAACTACAGACCAATACATCCCTGTAGGCACATGGCGCTTGCGCGTGAGTGGTTAGATGCTACTAATACGGGGGTTGATGTGTATGGTTTTTTAACAATAACAACAACGCAGACATTGGAGGAACTTTGACGTGTGTTGCTTTAACTGAAACATCAGGTTCTAAATTGAAAGAAAACATTAAAGAGATAATACAAAAGAATGTTATAAAGCAGTAAATTGGATTAAACCAAAAACATATAATTTTATGAAAGCACACAAATGCCCAAGGAATGGGACGACATAATATAATATCATGATGCTGGCATGAAATGATTAGCGTATAATAAAACAGCAGCTATATTGTGGGGGGGCAGTTCAGCATCTTATTAGTGAGAAAGATGAGTTATTAGAAGCAGTTAAACCAATGAAGAAAGAAATTGCAACGATGAAAGGAGAGATAACAAAGTTGAAGAAGAAGGTGCACAATGATGATTAATAAAATATTTCCGGAAATAATACTATTAATCACCGATTTCAATTCGTTGTTCAAAATTTACATAAACATGTTATTAACATCTTTAGCGTTCGTGTTTATGTAAAAGAACGAGTAAGGAGCAAAATTCACTACTTGTTGATACATGTCATATAATGTTTTCTTGTCTACAAAGGCACTATTCTCTTCTCAGACACTATTTACCTCGTTCATGTTCTTCAGCCCGAGTATGAAACGTACGCATTAAGTCTTATTATCGGTGCTAAGACATTCTATTTTTGTGTTGATAAAATACATGAGATGGCATTATGTCTTCCACGGGTGAACAATCCATGCAGAGATTGGAGTATCTTACAAATTTAGGGTCATCGGCAAAGTCGTCCACCACTATTAAAATACTGAATAATTCCTTTTGTTTGTTCTTCTTGTGGAAGTCTATTACCTCGTGTTGTGTTTTTATGATATGCTTTAAGGCAATTGGACCGTATTCTTAATAACATACTTTTTCCTTTTCGGTATCCACTTTCATTACGTCAGTAGTATATTTCTTGACTGCCCTCCATGTGTCATCAACATGTACACTAGGGCTAAAAATGTATATCCTTTCATCTGAACCACGGTAGATTTCCAAAATTAGGTTTTCTATTAAAACAGATTTGCCACCGGTCGAAGAGGCAACACAGAACATTCTTGCAGGTAGATTTGGCATCATTTCATATTTGCTATTCTTACATTTGTATTTTGGTAGGTTCTACTTTAGGAATATCTTCACTCATTAATTTAATATAAAAGCTATTTTCTACAGTCTTATGACAGAACCCCGTCGTTGCAAGTGCCCCTGACAAGTATTCTAAAACATCACTGCATCATAAGCATGTAGTTAATTTGTTTGACACCAATGCTTTTCATAACTAATAGGTTTTTCAAAAATATTGTCAAGAGATAATATGACAATATATGTTGATAAAATACCCATGGAAGTAAATACTGAGCCTTACCCTCCCCATTGTGATCAGCAATGTATTAGATGTAAAGAATGGAAGAATTTAGTGCATTTCAAAAGATATTCTTATTTCAAAAAGGGTAGGTATTTAATGCAGTATAGAACCACGGTTACTTGTTGTGAATGTCTGGATGCCATGAGAGAATACAATACACGGAAAAAATAAAAGCATGAGTGTGATGTGCGCACATTTCATAAGAGTTTATGGAATATGATTTTATTATGATCACAACCTTTGAAACTAAACCTAGCAAAATCTATGAGAGAACCTTTGCCCATTTCGGGATGATAATACCACCTTAGGGAATATGGATGGGGTGATTGGTTATTCCTATACTGGTCTTGGTAATGGGGAAGTAGTGGTGATATTTGGAAGTGTTTCGGAGTATAGGAATAATCCTAGTCGGTTATTCCTTTACTGGTATTGGTATTGGGGTAGTAGTGGTACTATAGTTGGTGAGATGTAGAGGGGGGTATAGGAATAATCTTCTAATTGGTTGATTGGTGGTATTATTACCCAAAACGGGCAAGGGTTCTGCTAACTATAAGAGCCATAAGGGTGCACAGTTTAGTGTTTGGGAGTTTGAGGTCCAGGTTGAGCCTTGTTTCCCCTTAACCTGAACCTTTGCGCTCCAAACCTTTCAGCGCTCAGATCCTTCAAGTTCAATCCCCAAGTTCAAAACCCGCATCCAAATCCGATAATCTTATTCCCCGGCTTCCGAGCTTAGACACGGGATGGAACAAAACGAAGTTAGGGAAGGTTTGACTTAGAGTCTAGTATTTGGGGTTTGGGGCCTATTATTTATTTAATACAGGGGTTTGGGGCAGGATGTGCACGGTTCTTCTTGTTTTCGGACACTGATTATTCATTATTTGGTTTGCGATGTCCATAGAGTCTTGGTGCGAGTTCAGTCAGGCCCCAGAAATTAAACTCCTCATTCCCAAAACCGTAAACGGGAAAATCCAAAACTACATCCGATCATGCTCTTCAATGGCGAGGACCTCTTGCACCACATGGCGGGTGCGAACCAGCAGTTGGAGGAATTGGGTCTGAATCCTGATTTCTGGGTTGAGGTCTAAGGTTTTTAAGTTCAAGAAGCATGTGTAGAGCCTACAGCTTACAGTTTAAGGCTGACGGTTTTGAGGGAGAGTTTTCCGCTTGTGTCTCCAACTTCACCGCTGCAAGCTCTAGGCCGCAAGCCGGAGCGAGAGTGACCCTTAAGTCTTGAATCTGGCACGACAGCCCCCGAACCTCACCAAGTATTTGTTGCTTTTGAATTAATCCCCTGTAGGATGTTGGCAGTGTATGATGATGCAGATGGTGGAGTTTCCTTGCTCTCGGCGGGCGGTTAATCTTGCTAGGGGGTCTCGTAGGACGAAGGCTTCAAGTCTCGGGTTCGGTTTTGAGTTCTTTCAATCAACAATACCCGAGCCTATTGCGGCTCGCGCCACATTGCCAGCCACAGCAGAAGCAACAGCCCCAGCAGGAGAAGGAGCTGAAACTGGAGCTGGAGCAGGAGGAGGAGGAGCAGGAAGAGCAGGAGGTGGTAGTAGTAGTAGTAGTAGTAGTAGTAGTAGTAGTAGTAGTAGTAGTAGTAGTAGTAGTAGCAGGAGTAGTAGTAGTAGTAGTAGTAGTAGTAGTGGCAGTAGTAGTAGTAGTAGTAGTAGTAGTAGTAGTAGTAGTAGTAGTAGTAGTAGTGGCAGTAGTAGTAGTAGAGTAGTAGTAGTAGTAGTAGTAGTAGTAGTAGTAGTAGTAGTAGTAGTGGTAGTGGTAGTGGTAGTGGTAGTGGTAGTGGTAGTGGTAGTGGTAGTGGTAGTGGTAGTGGTAGTGGTAGTGGTAGTGGTAGTGGTAGTGGTAGTGGTAGTGGTAGTGGTAGTGGTAGTGGTAGTAGTAGTACACCACAACCACAACCGCAACCATAACCACAACCGCAGCCACCACCACAACAGCAGCAGCAGCACCAGCAACAGGTTCTCAGCCTCCTCCTCCTCCCTCCTACCACTGCCACTACCACTACCACTGCCACTGCCACTGATACCACTACCACTACCACTACCACTACTACGACTACTACTACTACTACCATTACCACTACGACCACTGCTACTGCTACTGCCTCGGCTCCCAGAACTCCTACTACGTACTCCTACTACTCTTCCTACTCCTACTAGTCCTACTACTCCTCCGACTACTACTACTACTCCTACTACCCCTACTACCCCTACTACTCCTACTACTCCTACCACTCCTACTACTCAGCGGTGTTGCGACGACGACGACGACGCCAACGACAAGGAGCGACTGCGACTGCCACTGCCGCTCCGGATCATGGCGGTGATGATGACAATTAGTGGGAGGAATAATTCTCGATACTTCTTGCAGCCAGTGGGAGTGACAGGTCCGCAAGCCTTCAAACATAAAATCTCCGCTCTTGTTGAAACAGCTTCTTGTACAAGCGCGAGGCATTTTCCTTAGCCTACTCTCGAGCTGCAGCGCCAAGTTGTAGATGTCTTTTGAAGGCAACAACTTTCAGCCCACCCGGACCTTGGAACGCCCTAGCAAGACAGAAGTAAGACAACTTGATAAACGAACCGGTTTAGCCCAAAGCCGAGAAGCTCTCTGGTATGCCCGCTCCAAGTCTCGAACCCTAACATTCCAAAGCGCGAGCTGGATTTTTGCAGAGAGAAAGCCCACTGCAACTTGACACCCAAGTCCCAAGGCGCAAACTCCTGAACGTTGAATCAAAAAAAAGCCCGCCAGAGAACCCTACACTATGGTTCTGACAGGACCTGGAGCGCCAGCTAGGTGCTCTCCAGGCCCGTCGCTGTGTGCCTTCTTGTGTTGCCTCCCGCGCTTTGTCAGTTTGGGGGTTGAGGGTTTAAGGTTTAGGGTTTCAAGGGATAGGCTTCGGGTTTCGGGGTCTAGATTGAGGGGTTTAGCCGTTTAGCCCCTCTCACCAACTTGTTCGTGTTTAAGGCAAGGTGAGTACAGACGCCGAAAGAATGCCTGTGTAGGGTAACCCTGAAGGGTGCACAGGGTCACTGTCGAGGTTTTGGCGGACCTTGTACAAGTCCGGAAAACTTCATCCAGAAGCTGCACGGGTAACTTGACAGCATCTTGTAGCAACAACAAGGCAAGGAATCGCACTTTTGAATCGAGCCCTGACCCCTGAAGCCCTTCAGACATATCAGGAAACTTGATGAAGCGACTTCAGGAAATTATTGACAAAGCCTCCCGACATCTCCGTAACCAAGGAGTCCTATAAGGATGCTGCCCTAAACCCGGCAGGAGGTTGTAGAGCCCCTAAGCAGCTGTGGAACCCGACAAGCCAGGACTGGAAACAAGATGGTCAGATTAGCCCCGAGACGAAGAAAGGGATTGGCAAGGCGATCAACGAGATCTCCAAGGAATGGATGCTCACGTTGCTTTCATCAAAGACCACGCTGCTGTAGGTTGTGACAGGGCTTTGCAGCGCTTTTGATTCTTAAGCTGGCCCTGTTGCCCTGATTCCCTGAGCAGTCCAAACGTCGTTTCCAGTTTGATCTCCAGGCAGGCAGCACATGAAACACCAAGCCTTAACACCTGTAGCCTATAGCCCATAAACCTTTGCATTGCCCCGCACCCCCCCCCTACATCGGAGAAATCAAACCTAAGCACTGAGTTTTGGTGTTGTAGGAACACGTTCTTTCCCTCAGAGAGCCTCAGAGGGGACGTTCCCCGTAATGCAGGAGAGCGAGCTCGACAAAATGTTGGAGAAGCTCGAGGAGGTCTTCTCAGGGTTTAGGTTTGAAGGCTTGGGGTTTCGGGGCGGCTTTAGGATTTCAGGGTTTGCGGTTTGAGGGGTTTGGTTTGCTTCTTCGACCTGGCGCTGGAGGTTGGCAGAGGATTCAGAATTATCTTTGATTGTTGCAAAGTTTGCATGGTTTTACCTTGCTTCCATCAGTGTATAAATTCAATTCGCGCAAAAGGTGGCACAGCTGCGCACTGTCTACTAAGTGCAGCTGTTGAGGCTGCTAGATTGCTAGATGGCTTGATCAGCTTTCGATACGGTCTTTCTTCTAGGCCTGATGCACTGTACGTAAACCGTACGCGCTTTAAACTGAAGGTCTCCAGCCATGGTACAGTCCCCAAACCTTTCCTAGCCAAGGGCCTGAGTCCAAACATTAAAACCCTGCAAGGGTTGAACGGCAAATAGTCTTGACCACTAACCAGACACTGGATCCAAGACTGCGTGACAGTAGGCTGGTAGGTTGTAGCGGGCCATAGAAAATCTGTGACCGTGCACTCTGAATCCCTCGTCCGAACCTCTTTGGCTTGGCAACCCTGGGCCTAGAAGCCCCAAGTATGGCCACCTTACATAACCCTAAAGCGGTAAGCTCGCAGGCCACCTCCAACAAGATCAAAGCCTTGAAGAGTTGAGCAGCTCTTTGGGTGGTCAGTGGTCGAGGTTCGGAGTGCTTCACTGGGTGGGTATTCTGGGTTTCTGAGTTCAGAGTGTGGTACTGGGTTAGGGTGCTATTGATGTGGCTCTGCTTGACGGCTCTGCGGTTGGAGGGAAAGGCAGTAGGTCTATGTTGTGGCAAGCGAGGCTTCAAAGCCTGAACAATGCAACTGATACCCGAAGCACCAGCCTTCAACCAGGAATTTCCGTGGCATAATCCCAAGATCTGTACACACAAACGTCCAAGTACGCCTTTCTGCACCCTGCAGCCTCGCCATGCATTGAGACGCCCGAGCCCGGTGGCGCTGCGTCCCCTAAACCAGAAGTGCTCCTGTTTCATCATCGTCCTTTGTGTAATGTATTGAACTATACTCTCGTATAGTATGATACAAAAAGTATTCAAATAGCAGGTAATGAACAGAGTAGTTCCAAGGATGTTCTTCACGGGCCACAAGTCACCATCATCATTATCATCATCACCATCTTGAAGCTGACGGAGGCCGCCAGCTGCAGTCCTCGACAGTGACCAATCTTGGGGTCGCATTCCCACATTCCAGAGTATGAGGGTTGGCTAAGTTGCCTGATTCTGGTGTTTATGTTCGGGCGTTGGAGCTGAGGGGTCTCTAAGAGTTGTTGTTGTTGGTGGTGGTTCTTTGATTTAACCGCGGTTTGGTGGCAAGGAGCCTAGGTGATGCGGCTCTTGACTGTATGCACACGATGCACCCGCAATGACTGCAGCAGTAGTCGTGGAGTAGGAATAGGAGTAGTAGTAGTCGTCGTAGTAGTAGTAGTAGTAGTAGTAGGAGTAGCAGCAGGAGCAGGAGCAGGAGCAGGAGCAGGAGCAGGAGCAGCAGCAGCAGCAGCAGCAGTAGCAGTAGTAGTAGCAGTAGCAGGAGCAGCAGCAGGAGCAGGAGCAGGAGCAGGAGCAGGAGCAGGAGCAGGCGCAGGCGCAGGCGCAGGCGCAGGAGCAGTNAGGAGCAGGAGCAGGAGCAGGAGCAGGAGCAGGCGCAGGCGCAGGCGCAGGCGCAGGAGCA
Source organism: Symbiodinium sp. clade A Y106 (assembly GCA_003297005.1). NCBI lineage: Eukaryota > Dinophyceae > Suessiales > Symbiodiniaceae > Symbiodinium > Symbiodinium sp. clade A. The sequence continues at coordinate 57,357 of BGNK01002278.1, forward strand.
GTAGCTGGAGCTGGAGCAGGAGCAGGAGCAGGAGCAGGAGCAGTCGGAGTCGGAATAATTGAGTAATTACTAGTAGTAGTAGTAGTAGTAGCAGCAGTAGTATCATTATTAGTAGGCAGCAGTAGTAGTAGTAGCAGCAGCAGTGCTAGTAGTAGTAGTCGTAGTAGTAGTAGTAGTGGTAGTGGTAGTGGTAGTGGTAGTGGTAGTGATAGTGGTAGTAGTCGTAGTAGTAGTAGTAGTAGTAGCAGTAGTGGTAGTAGGAGTAGGAGTAGCTGTAGGAGCAGGACTAGGACTAGGACTAGGACTAGGACTAGGACTAAGACTAGGACTAGGAGTAGTCGTAGTAGCATTAGTAGGAATGTAGTAGTAGTAGTAGCAGTAGTAGTAGTAGTAGTAACGTAGTAGTCCTCGTAGTAGTAGCGGCAGTTGCGGTAGCAGCAGGAGCAGCAGCAGCCGGAGTAGGAGTAGTAGGAGTAGGAGTACTAGTTGGTAGTAGTAGGTAGTAATAGTCGTAGTAGTAGTGGTAGTCGTCGTCGTAGTAGTAGTATATGATTCTAGTAACCGACTTCCCTTGCAGAGCTCAGGATGTGAATGTACCTTGTGTGGGGTCGAAAGACTACGGTTCATGGGTAACCGAACGCGTTGATTGACGCTTTAGAGCTTACAGCTTGACACCCGGGGTAGGATAGAGTAGTGGTAGTAGTAGTAGTAGTAGAAGTAGTAGAAGTAGTAGAAGTAGTAGAAGTAGTAGAAGTAGTAGAAGTAGTAGAAGTAGTAGAGGCAGTAGAAGTAGTCGGTAGTAGTAGGTAGTAGTAGGTAGTAGTAGGTAGTAGTAGGTAGTAGTAGGTAGTAGTAGGTAGTAGTAGGTAGTAGTAGGTAGTAGTAGGTAGTAGTAGGTAGTAGTAGGTGGTGGTGGTAGTAGTAGTAGTAGTAGTAGTCGTAGTAGTAGTTGTATAGTAGTAGTAGCAGTAGCAGTAGCAGTAGCAGTAGTAGTAATAGTAGTAGTAGTAGTGGTCGTAGTAGTAGTAATGGTAGGAGTGGTAGAGTAGTAATAGTAGGAGTGGGAGTGGCAGTGGCAGTGGTAGTAGTAGTAGTAGTAGTAGTAGTAGTAGCAGTAGAGTAGTAGTTGTGGTAGTAGTAGTAGTAGTGGTAGTGGTAGTAGTAGTAGTAGTAGCAGTAGTAGTCGTAGTAGTGGTGGTGGTAGTCGCAGTAGTAGTGGTAGTAGTATTTGTTGTAGTCGGTAGTGGTGGCGGTAGTGGTAGTGGTAGTGGTACTGGTATAGTGGACTGGTACTGGTACTGGCAATGGTAGTGGTACTGGTACTGGTACTGGTAGTGGTACTGGTACTGGTACTGGTACTGGTAGTGTTGTTGGTGGTGGTGGTAGCGGTAGCGGTAGTGGCAGTGGTAGTGGTCGTGGTGGTGGTAGTGGTGGTGGTAGTGGTAGTGGTAGTGATAGTGATGGCGGTAGTTGCAGTGGCAAGTTCACAGTAGCGGTGGTGGTCCGGTGGTGGTAGTAGTAGTAGTAGCAGCAGCAGCAGCAGTAGCAGTCGAAGTTAGCTATAGTTGCCGGATTGGCTGAAGTAATCGCAGAACTGCAGTACTCGGAGTAGCCGTAGCAGCAGAAGACCTAGCACAAGAGCCATAACGGCTTGAAGCACGAGCGGCTAAGCTCCAAGAAGAAGCACATTTGGGATCGTGACGCCGTTGCCCCTGTGCATGCCACCGCATTGTGATTTTTGTGCCATATCCCTGCATGTTGAACCGAGGTTCCTAAATGCTCCAACGCCCTGCCTCTAATTTCAAGATTAAGCCCATAGCCCACAGCAGTAACGTTTCGACCATAGCCCTAATCCCACCCGCCAGCAATGCCGAACCCGAACCCTTCGAAGTCGCAAAAGAAGTCCAACATATTCATGATTGTTATCAGCTGGTTTGTTCAGTTTTTGTATTGAATAATCCATGCGTTTTTGTCATGTTGCCTTGCTCTAAGCAGACCGGTTGGGTGGGGGTCGGGTCGGTCAGGGGTTCAGCCTGGTGACTGGAATCGGCGGACCCTCGTTCTTGTAACTGTTGTCCTGATGGTGGTTATGCTCATGGCCGTTCTACTCATTCAGTTTGTCGTTGGCTTGTTGACCTGTGTTTAACAGTCTAAGATAACCGTCAAACCCTATCCTTAAACCCTAGACATCTTGCGAGCATGCGAGAGGTCTGATAATGCGAAACGACCTGCTGATGGCTGCGTGCAGGGACCTGCTGGTGGGTACTAGAGGAGCGTGGCTTGTTGCCAAGACTTATAACCCGTACTGTCACACTGAAACACACGCCAAAGCCATGATTTTTCCAGTCATCAAGGCATTGTACCTGCGCTGTATGTCTACCTTAACCCTAAACCCTAAACCCCTAAACCCTAAACCCCTAAACCCTGAACCCTAAACCCCGCAACATCTAGTTTGAGCTGAAGCCGGGGATACAGGTTTCGCAACCGCCTGAAGCCCCATAGACTTCACACCCGAAGTCGTCTTTGCCTGGAAATCTTTTTTGGGGGCTTGGTGTTGCTGGTGCACGAATTGTAGCGTGCACTTAACATGAAGCGCAGTTCCTCAGTCGACACGTTCTGTTAAGATTCTAAGCTTGACGATTGCAAATCCGAGTATCTTGCCGCCATGTCTCCAAATCCCAATCGCCATCGCCAGGGAAGGTCTTACGAATGGGGCTTGAAAGCTAGAAGATTCGGTAAGTTACACTGGGTTCAGGCTGGATGACAGTCGGTACACAAGCGCTACACGGGCTCTCAAGGCATTCAGAGTAATTGCAGAAGCCCTGCACGCGGCACAGTCTAGCAGAAGTTGGCTTTCCAGCGGCGTGCTGAAAGCATGTGGCGCTTGGCAGAGCTGCGTTTGTTGCGTTGGTCGTTGAATCCGGGAGATATCTATGCATCCCTGGGTGGGCTCTACATCGCAGAAGCCATATGTGGCCTTCATCGCATCATCTGGCACTTAATTATATAGCCAGAAGAACTGCAACTCCTGTAACCTAACCACCCTAGTCATCACGTCCATAGTGATTCAGGCCGTCACGGACATCAGAAATTCAGTAATCATCACAGCCATGTCGTGGTCATCATACAACCGCCACACCGTCAACATCGTTACATCCTGCATGCAATAGCAGTGAAAACCACAGGCAGTACAATCGACATAGTCGTTCCCATGACATAGCAAGCATAGCAGTGGCTGTGTTCGTACATCACAACAGCGTAGGGTCCTCAGAACCGATGAACCCCAAAGCTTCAGCCGACTGCTATCAACCGTGACTACAGCAACTAAACCCAAAACTTAGCCGGTAAACCCCAGAACCCTCCAACTCTAAGCCCGAAGCCTGCGACCGCAAACCAAAGCGGGTGATCTCTGCGATCGAACACAGCGGCCAAGCAAGTCTGCACATCACTGCGCCCGATTCAGGGCTTTAGGGAGGGGTTCGAAGAAGTCGAATTGCAGCCGTCGGGATGTAAGGGTTTGCATGATTAGAATTAGTTATTAATTGGTGTCAGGGTCTGTACAGTCAGGGCTAATGTTGATGTTTTGGACGCTTTTAGGCTCTAAAGTGACGGGTTTCTCGTTGTAGCATACTTCTCATCACTTGGCGGACAAGCGCATGCGCATCGGCCCGAAAATCGTATCGCGTTTCTTTTTTGGTAGCAGCCCAGGACAGTGAGTGCCCGAAGCCCGAAATCCTACATCAGATGCATAAACGAGCCTCAAGAACCAGAAGAGCAGCAGTCTTGTGCAACCATGAGCTAACTTTCTTTTTAAGCTAGTTCAGGCTCGTCTACTGCTGCACCTTGTAGCAAAAAGAATCATGTCAAGGACAGGCGTAGAAGACCTGAAAACCTGAGCACTTCGGGATGGAGTTTAACCCCGGTCATAAAGGCAGTCAACCCGGGCCTCATGGAGACTCGACAGAGCCCTTTAGGTCCCAACTTCCCCTACGCCCCCAACACCTCAGTATTCCCACATCGCAAGACTTTACTGTACTTGGAAAGGAAAGGACCTAAGCCGTGCTGGACGAAGACCCTTCGGGTTCTAGAACCCTAGGCGCTTCCGGCAATTCACTTGTCCTCCTTATATGGCTGTCATGCCTGCCAATGTTGTTGATATGAGCAACACCCGGAGAAAGCAGTGCTCGCGCACATGGCTTCTGGCTCCGTAGGGTACGAAGAGCGCCAAAGCGCAGCAGAGGCATCCGCCAGGCGTGTCTCGGCATCTTGGCCGGAACTACGAATCATGTTTAGGGTCTAGGGTTGAGTCTTTAAGGTTGAGGGTCTAGCTTTGGGGTTTGGGGATTAACGGTTTCAGAGCCGAGGGTTGAAGGATGCAAGCTGCAGGTAAGCAACTAGTGGAGGTCTGGAACTTAGGCTTAGCATCGAAGACTGTTGCAATGTTGTGTGCAAGTGAAAGCGGCATGGAGTCTGATGACTCTCGCCTGTACACCCCATAAACTAGAGGGACTTGGTGTGCTCCTGCAGCGGACTTCGCAGATTGCCTGGATTTTCGACAGAAACCTCAAGCAAACTACCTAAGTGGAGATGCCACAACCTTGCAAGTACAGTTCTAGAGACCATCCAGGAGTGCATTATCACTTGTTCCGGGTGGCATAGCTGGAGAAGCGTTGCATCCAAGTAACAAAGAAGCCTCAAATGCCAGATCATTGTCTGTAAACATGTACATGTCTTCCCATTATACTTAACGAGGCAGTATACTTAACGAGGCAGTTTAGGCCCTTGCACTCTTCACTCTGAAGTTGCACATGACCTCAAACTCCAAGCTCCGAAAACGCATAAAGTTGAGGGGAAGCTGACCCAAGGCTTGAGCTAGACAGCCCCAGCCCTGACTACGATTCAAGCTTTTGGGTAGCCTAGTGTTTTCATGTCGTAAGGGCTTCTGGATCGGGGCCGGGGAGGCATGTCGAAGCTCAACATCGACAACCTCAAGAAAGGATCTGACCTGAGACCTCTCAGGGCTTTTGAGTCTTTTTTCTGTTCCGAGCATGGAGGTTGAAAAGATTTGGGTTTAGCGTTTCAGGTATCCGTACTGGGCTTGATGGAGTGAGGATTCGTCGGGACACGCTGCGCGGAGTCGCGGAGTCCTAGTGTGAGAATGGTCGGGCTTCCTGCTGGCGCTTAAGGAACTGTGCTGTGCCCAGTGCCCAAGGTTTGTTGAATTCCCGAGAGCCTTGAAGTTCTGGCCATTTCCGGCCCGGTGCTACAGCTGGGCATAGGGTTGGAGGTTTTAAGTCCCTTACGGTGGCATTTGGAAGCCTGTATGACTTTATGAGGAAGCCTACGAGACGTCCGAAGTGGTCATCTGAATCTACTTACGGACTTGCCCCATGCGCGGCCTTAAAAAACTATCCTGAACCGAAAACCGCATAACCCTGCCTTTCGAGGCATCGCCGGGATCCTCGAAGGTAGCAAGGAGCATGTTGAGCGCATGCTTCCGGAAGGCTTAGGGTTTTCAAGGATAGCGGCTGTTTGGATTAAACGGTTGGGTGTTTACCAAGCCTGGCAGGCCGCAGTGTTGTCGTTGTGCTGTTTTGCAGGCTTGCAGTGGGTGTCACGGAGGTGGAGTGGGTGCTTGAAGCGCATGGGGCTGGGGTTCGATTAACGCTGCGGCTCTGTGCACCGAAAGGGCTGAACCCCGCATGGACCGGAAGTTTCTCAAGCGCCTCGAGAGGATTCGAGAGGAAGCTTAAAAGCCTATGCGATGGCCCAAAACGACAGGGTGCTGTAGGCTCGACTAGATCAACATCCCGGACCCGAAAGCCGGACCCCAAATCCCGACCCCAATCACCGCAACTTTAGACGGCACTCAAACGCACCTAAACCCGACGTGCTGGAATCCTAAACCTTAAATGAGAGCATGGTTTTTGCAGGAGGAGCGCAAGGAACCCAAAGGTTTAGGGTTTCGGATCTTTGCTCACGGCCCTAAATCCTCAGCCTGTAGCCTAGACCTCGAAGAGGAGAAACAGAGGAAGTTCTTAGAGACTGTGGAGTTGCAGATCGGCCTGAAGGCGAGGGTTGCGGGCCGGCGTAGCTTTCGGGTTCGGGGTCTTAGAGGGTTCGGGTTCGTGGTTAAGGTTTGGGTGCGGGTTTCACTAGGATTTCGTGTTTCACGGTTGGAGTTTTAGGGTATTGGGGTTGTGGGGTCTAGAAGGGTTTCAGGATGTAAGCTTTGGGGTTTGGCTTATGGCTCAGGGTGCTTAAGACAGGCCATGCTGAAGAGGAACAGTGGAAATATCATAGGGGTTCACCACGAGACTTACCTCTTCGCCGTCCACGGGTGTTCACAGCCTCCGCACATGATGTTTTGAATGAGGTCTGATGTTGCCAGCTCAGGTTCAGCTTTTGGAGTTGAGGGTCCATCTTAACTGTTTTGGGGCTGAAAGCCCTTCATCGTTACATCGTTGTGCCGCGAGCGCCCGTAGCTTTATTCGGCAGCGAAGCGGAAGCATTGCACCTTGAACCCTCAACCCTATAGACCCCAAACCCCGAGCTCTGAATTGCCAAAAACGAAAGCCTGCGCGCCACACCCTACAAACTGCACGGCCCTGAGTCCTAAACCCCGCGACCTGGATTCAGGCCGCACTCACGCACGTGCGGCCTCCCTAGTAAAATCCGCCCCTCTAGCCGTGAGTTGCTTGTAGTTTTAGGGTTTGGGGGTTGTGGGTTTGGGGTTTGACTTGTAGTTTCAGGGTTCATAACGTCATAGGGCTTTAAGGCTGGGGTTGTAGTTTTTCTGTCGTTCTTAGAGTCGGTCTGGTGCTCCTTATAGCCTAGTATGGTGCATGACTGCCGGCATTGGGTTTTCTTTTGGGGGTTTACTACGCTGTTGGCAGTAGACCCTTGCAGGGTCCAGGGTTTCAGGCCTTTGCGGAGAAGCGTTTAGGGCTCGAGGGTTAGGGCAAGGGCCTCTCGGATTTCGGGATTGACATCTCTTGCAGGGGGCGCAGCAGACGATGATGTAAGAATACAAGAGAGAGTCCCCGCCATGTAGTGCGTAGAGTTTCATTCAGATCTCTGCTTGTAGCTTGTTGCTACATCGAAAGTGAAGATTGGATTTGAACTCTTCAGTCCAGATGTCGCTCGATATCCGGGGGCAGTACCGGCCAAAGGCCTGTCACTGTTGTCACTACTAGACCCTACACCCTAGATCCTCACATTGCAACTTACCGTTGTTTCCTACGCACCAGGACTACGACACCCAGAGAGACAAGCGATTTGCTGCGGCCTCACTTTTTACGTTAAGGGCTTGAGGCTTTCTTGGGGCCTTGGGGGAGGAAGCTTGGCCCTGAAGCTGCAAAGTTGCAATCCGTCCCGAACCCAAGAGCTGATCCCCGTACCTCCCAACTTTAAAACGGAAGGAGGCGGGCATTGACAGGCTTTGGAAGCGCCTTCGGGTTGTGTTTTGACAGGTTCTTCGTACTTCTGGAGTCTGGCTTTTTGGTTCCGAAACTTGAACGCTCGGGTATGGTTAGAGGCATGCTTCTAATCAGGTTCTCATCTTCGGCGTTTGGGGCTTAGAAATTCAGGGTTTTGGGCTCGGGGGTTTGGGGTTGGGGTGTTCAGGCCCTTGCATGTTTGGCGTTCAGCACACCTCAGCATGGGTGGTGGTGTAAAGGGGGGCGTTGGTGGGTGGCTCGTGGGAGTGATTAGGGTGGCAGGGGTGGTAGGTTTCTGTACGGTTTTTCCATTCTGCGGCATGTCACGTACACGGTTTTGCGAGTCTTCCGCCCCAACATCCACAAAAAGAGGCTTGGTCTAAGAAGCAAGTTCTCAGATTCTGATTTTGTTTGAGGTATTCATGTCGATAGTAGCCTCGGATTTTAATTCAGGCCCCTGCAAAGGGACCATACCCTGCAACGTTTCTCAACTGAGGCAGGCACCATCAAGCTTCCCCACGTCCCCCGACCTCGCTTGAAGGCTCGGGGGGGGCATTTGGATTACAGAGGGTTTTGTGGTGCAGGACTTGTGGGTTTTACCCGTTTCATAGGGGCTTCGAGTGATTTGTAAGCTAGGATAGTATTGGGCTTTCACCGCTTTAGTTTCGTGTCTATGCAGCAGCGGTCAGTCATCGTGGCGGCAGCCTCGTGGAATCCAGCAAGTACCCTCCAAGTTGTTCTTGGGGGAGGAAGTTTGCCAAGCCACGAGAATGTCGGCAAAGCTTCTTGAACTCCAAGCTTCTGCAGGTCTGCGTGTTGGGTGATGCCGTTCACTGCGAGCAGGCGGTGTCGCAAGGGTGGTTTCGAGGAGAGGGCTTTTGTAAGATTTTGTAAAGCCGTCGACGAGTCGAAGCTGACGAGCAACATTGACATACCAGCTCCTCAAAGATCCGTCGATGGGCAAATTGAAGTGAGTGTTGACAATTTGCTTAATTCATCGTTGCATACGCTCGAGGGTGCCGGGCAGTGCCGGGCAGGCGCAGCGTGCGAACATTCCCTTCAAGAGCGTCGAGGAGATCTGGGTTTTCAAGATTTCAAGCCCTGCCATCCCAGTCGCAGCCTAGTCTTCAACCTCGTGATTATCGTGAGTACGTGGGAGAGGGTGGCAGTGCCAACACAATAACGCGATGCCAGGAAAATTTGTAGCCAACATATCATGTGTAGTCCTATCGCAAGTGATAGCTGCGATGCCCGTGTAAGGAAGATTGGAGCGACTATGGGTAATTCACCAGGGGGGCGAAGCTAGTTGTAGCAGCAGGCTTTCCCGGAGCTAGAACAAAAGGTAGGGATTGGGTTGTCGAAACGGCTAAGAATCCGAAGCCCCTACAGCCCTACAAGGTCACGGCCTCGGTCTATCCAGATTGGCTGGCACTTTATAAGTTTATGTTTGGCTGCTTTGGGCCGACCTGAATGCCGTAGGACCAGCGATTCTATGCTGAAGCCACTTGCCGCACAAACAGCGGAGAGGCTTTCGGGCTCGCCCGAAGAACTTTCGCAATCTGAGCAAGAAGCATCAGCAGCCCTCCCAGGCCCCGAACCCGAAACCGAGCAAAAGCCTCGTCCACAACAGCTCGGAGGACTTGAAGAAGCTGAACAAGAACAAGAAGATGGTGAAGAAGCTGGCTGACTCCTTCGATGCCTTCCTGGCCTCACAGGTTGGGAGTCCCTAGTGTTTTAAGGTTTGGGAGGGGAGAAGAAGTGTGAGCCGGGACAAAAACCAGAGTACGGGGTTTGGGTGTGTTTTGCCCGTCAGCAAGGTTGAGCAAATCTCGTGTCGTGCGGGGGATCTCACGACATAGGTTTCATGTCATCATGGGCCAGTCGACATGCGCCGAAGCGTTCACGACTCTACGGAAGGCTCCCGGGCTCGAAAGAAGCTGTCTCCAGACCTGAAGAATGAAATCCCTGAGCCCTAGACCCGAAGGCCTTAACCCCCCCAAGACGCCCAAACCCAAATTCACAGCGGGCCTAAACCCTTAGACCCTGGATCGCCCGTATATTGCTGCTTATTAAAACCTTGTTCCTCCTGAAAGTAGGCCTTCAAGTCTGCGACGGGAAGCCCAACCAGGGCTTTCATGGTTTGGTTCTTGGAGGGGCTCCTGGTGTTTACTACAGGCCTCGACGGTTTAAGGTTGTCAGGTTTTCAGGGAGGCTCCATCTTTCATAATCCTGAAGCCCAATTGCCTGCCCCCTCCCTAGAACACAACGAGGCTAGCAACGTTGCCCCTGTGCTTTGAAAGTCCACGAAAACAGGCTCCCATTATCAGGCCAAGGCACAACACTGCAACATGCTGACACACACACACACATTTCGTAACGAAAAGTTTTACTTGTTCCATCCAGCCACGTACATCCCGTTATTCTTAACCCTGCGCCTTTCAACCCTCATCCCTGAACCCCATAGCTCTGGTTCCTGACCGCAATTCTAAACCCGATGCCCAAGCCTTCCATCGAAAGCCCCAAGCACTCCGGAACGCATCCACGAAGCGGTCAGTGCAGGAACAATCTTCGTGCTCATGACTGAAACCAGCCAAGATGATAATTTCATAACCGTCGTGGTCATCATCCCCACGGTCACTATCATCATATTATCATGATGGTGACCATGCTCATCCTTGTGACCACCATCTTCACCACTTGTCGTAAACACCGTCATTGTCAGCATGTCAGCATCGTCGTCTTCGTCTTAACAGCAGCTTCTATTTTCACTGCCTTCCTCCTTATGGTCGTCGTCATGATCACGGTTAGCATCAGAAGCCAAACCAGAATCACCTAGCAATATAGCGATGACATCATCAGCGAGGACGATTAACTAGACGGCTAGAAGGAGATACTCGTAAAATTCCTAGGAACCAAAACGAATGAGAGGTCCTCATCCCGCAGATCCCTCGATTGCTGGGCCCCGGCTTGAACAAGGCAACAGCTTACAGGGCATCCATACGGACTCGATGCTTGCTGAAATGTCGGTGCGGAGATATCCTAGACATTCAGGCATGTGCGGGCCCAATACTTTCGAGTCTGCATGTATCCAAGTCCACGAGGATGTTGCTTGTGCCAGGAATCTGCAGAGCACTACGCTCTTATCTCTTCCCACGATCACAATTTCTAGTGTTCAGTGTTTTGGTTATGGATTAGGGTTGTTTCGGTGGAACACTCCGCGTGCTGTCGGAGGCCCTCAGTGGGGCTATGATGTGATGTGCTATGCTGGGATTCTGGGGCTTCTCCAAATTTGATCCCTCCTACTATGCTGGGATTCCGGGCTTTCTCCACATTGGATCCGTCCTACTACCCTGAACTCGTATTGAGTCGTAATGGGTGCTAGTCGGATCCCCGGTGTGCAATAGCCCCCATCTTGGGTCAAGTTCGCTTGAAGTTGGGCTCGCGCTATCGTCGCGAGGCTGACGTGTTAACGATCGAAGTCTCATGTCTGCCTTCTTTCTGCTAGACCGCTCTTGTTTTTGCTTACGCACCTTCATGTGACACCGGGCCGTCTTTTTCTAGAGGTATTGGCGCTTTCCAGATGTTCTGGAGACGTTGTGAGCCGTTGAACCCGAATAGCTGCAGTTATTTCCGAGATCATTCTCCCGGAGATACCAAACCATGCTCGAATCATTCTTCACGCCTCGATTTTCTGACCGGCGCTCTGAGAATCCTTCTTGGATCCTGGACCCTTAGAGATCGAGTGCCAGAACCTTTCTGCCGGCCTGGCGCCAGGCCGGGAAGTTCCCCACTCTGGTGCAGCACTCCGACAACCTGGAGACGAAGGCGGAATCCGGAATGCTGTTCCTTTCCAGGGATTTGGAGTGCTTGGTGGTGCATCTTCGCCTTGGTGTTCGAGCCTGGGTTCTCTGGCTTTTGTTGTTTCGGGCTTGATATCTGTCACAAGGGGCGTCTTTGTAGGGATGAGGATACCGCACACTCTACACCCCATAAGTACTACATGTCTTAAGGTTCTGGCTCGATCGTTCTGGATGGTGTTATGGGTTCTGAAGTTTCCTTGAACGATGTGTCGAAATCTTTCCTAGGACTGGGTTGAGGGTTTAGGGTTTGGGAACCTTGTAAGTACTTGCACTACTTCGGGTTTAGGGAAATCCCAAGAGCCCTGCATACAGCCCGCCAAGGCAGCCATCGGCTTGCTTTGTGCATGCTTAGCCTTAGCCCTGAACTCCAAGCCCTGGGCTTGTTATCCTTGAAACCCAGAACTCTGAATCTCAAACTTCGATTTCCATGCCGTAAACCCTGGAAGCCACAAGACCCTGAAACCTAAGCTCCCCACTCGCAAAGCCTTAGAGCCTGAGAGACCCGCACAAACCCCTCGTGAGCAAGATCCCTGAACCCTAAACCGATTATCTTACCCTGTAAAGGCTTCCGACCTGCTCTCGAACCAATCAAAAGCTCTCAAGGGGTCAGCAGTCAGCCCTAAACCCTTTTCCGAAGCCTGCAGCCTGAAAGTCTGGACCCAAAGTCGCTCGACCCCCTAAGGCCCGTAAGAGCGGCATGCGGATCAACAAAAATTAATCAGGATCAAAAAACTTAATCAGGATCAAAAAAATTTAATCGGGAATCGCTACTACTACGGCGAATTTTCTATAATTTCCATTATTATTCTTATTATGATTCTTACTATTACTGCTACTACTACGACTAGGACTACAACTATGACTAGTACTAGTACTATTAGTATTACTATAGCTATTGATATGACCAGTACGATTACTATTTCAACCATGCAAGAGGCAAAAATTACTGTGACTATTACTACTGCCAGTACCATTGCTATTACTAGTACTGTTATTGACTGTTACTGTTACTGTTACTATTACGATCTACGATTTACTGTTACTTTTTAGCGACTATTTTTGGCTTTTACTCTTACTAATACTATTAATTACTATTACTATTCCTATTTCTACTATTACTAAATTAGTATTACGATTTTGCTATTACTATATTACTAATACTACTCTATATTTCTATATTACTCTATTACTCTATTACTATATCTCTATATTGCTATATCTCTATATTACTATATTACTATATTACTATATTACTTTATTACTATATTACTTTATTACTGTATTACTTTATTACTTTATTACTATATTGCTATATTACTATATTACTATATTACTATATTACTATATTCTTATATATTACTAGATATTACTATATATTACTATATATTACTATATATTACTATATATTACTACATATTACTATATATTACTATATATTACTATATATTACTATATATTACTATATATTACTATATATTACTATATATTACTATATATTACTATTACTATTACTATATATTACTATTACTATTACTATATATTACTATTACTATTACTGCGGCTATTACTGTTACTATTAGTCTTACTTTTACTGTTACTATTACTATGACTATGACTATCACTATTACTATTACCATTACCATTACTATGATTATTACAATTGCCATTACAATTACAATTACTATTACTGTTACTATTACTATTACTAGTACTAGTAGTAGTAGTACTAGGTACTAGTACTAGTACTAGTACTAGTACTAGTGCTAGTGCTAGTGCTAGTGCTAGTGCTAGTGCTAGTGCTAGTGCTAGTGCTAGTGCTAGTGCTAGTGCTAGTGCTAGTACTAGTANGTAGTACTAGTAGTACTAGTAGTACTAGTAGTACTAGTAGTACTAGTAGTACTAGTAGTACTAGTACTAGTACTAGTACTAGTACTAGTACTAGTACTAGTACTAGTACTAGTACTAGTTCTACTACTACTACTACTACTACTACTACTACTACTACTATTACTATTACTATTGTTATGTGTGTTTCTCCAGCGTGCCATGTTTCCATTCAGGAATGACGACCACACCGACCATGACGACAACGACCATGGACAGGAAAGAGAACAGTAAGTGACAAGCAGGAGACCCGCGCAGGAGAAAACTACCGAAATGCTTCCCCGAAGTACTGGCTCATTGAAAGCAGGCCTCGAAGGCCCTGCCCCACAAATATTGGCAACGCGCGCGGCAGACGAATCCTCTGTAAATGATAGGATGTCCGGGAAAACTATGCACCGCGCCACAGCGGCAGTCGCGCGCCGCGAGCATCCTGTGTAATTAAAGCAGGATGGAGAAGCAGCATTTACTGTATATAACAGGACGCGGACACATAGTTTTCTTTTGATCCTGTTTAAGTTTTTTTTTGATCTTTTTGATCCTGATTAAATTCTTTTTGGATCCGGCACCCCGTAAGAGCCCGTACGAATCCAAACAGCACCCGAAGAGCCTCATGCCTGTGATTTACTGGCCTGAATGATGAAAAGTACAGTTCCTGATTGTTTCTCAATAGTTTAACCCAGCCCAACACTTAGTTCTAGTTGTCAAGGCGGCTTGTTATGAGTATTCTATGATGTACAACCCGTGGAATGAAGCTCTTCGAGTTATTAAAGGCCCATATGTATGTATGTATGTAGGTACGTATGTATGTATGTATGTATATACGTATGTATCTATGTATTTATTAATGTATTTATTAATGTATGCATGCATGCATGCATGCATGCATGCATGCATGTATGTATGTATGTACGTATGCGCACATATGTACATAAATAAATAAATACATACATACATACATATATACAAACATCCACACACACACACATGCACATGCACAGGCACGCACACACACACACACCCACCACTGACGCCAGGTGACGGAGGTCAGGAGCCAGGTGAAGTTCCAGCTGAAGAAGGCTTTTGGGCTCTCGGGGTTTCGGCTTTTGGGGCAGGATGTTTTGTTCTTTCGAAGGGTTGGGTTTTGGCGCTCAGGATTTGGGCTCTCTCGGGTTGGGGTCGTTATTGGGGTTCGGAGGCGAGGCCCTTGACGGTTGACTGTATGTTGTTACGTTGCTTATGTTGTTTGAAAATTCGTTCGGTCTTCTCATGACCTCCGTCAGTATCCACCTTGTCACCGTGGACAAAGGGCTTGGCAAAACCCTCCACAACACACAGTGCAGGATGCCAACCTGAAGTCCGCGTCCTGATCCTAAACCCTGAAGCCTAACTCAGGCTTTGGGGCTGTAGCACTTGAGGGCTATCGGCAAATAGAGGACAGGTCGAGACTGTGGTACTTTGGGGGTGGTTTCATGTGCAAAGACTAGCGGTAGTTGCTGGACCTCTTCGGCTTTGGACCTCCTTCCAAGGGATGTCCGCGTAGTGTTGAGTCGACTCAGATCCAAAACGTGCGGTGTGCTTGCTTCACCCAAGCAGTTGCAGTACAGGGCATATCACCGACCTCCACAATCCTGCAAGCTTTGCGGGCAGGGCCAACGACTTCAGCAAACCTGCTTGAATGCTTCGTGTGCTTTGCGCTGTTCGCAACTGAAGCTGAATCAGAGTAGCCATCAGCTTTGTAGTGGTCTAGATCTACGAGAAAAGCAATGCCGAGCTTTGCAGCTTGTTTCAGGTTTTGTGCATGGGCGTTGCCGTCGGCAACGTCGCCATGACCCCCGACGAGCTCAGGCGAGACACGGTCTACTGGGCAATGCTGCATGCTATGCTTTGTGAACGGCGTATGTAAGTGGAGATTGTCACTAGGTTTTGGGGACTGCGACTGCAGGCAGAACTGCTTGATGGCGATCAACTTCTTGGTCTCCCTGCTCAAGAAGAACTGGAACAACGTGAAGCCAGGGACCTAAACGTGCGATGTTTTGGTGGTTTGGGATGCTGGGCTTGGAGTTCTAATCGTTCCGAGCCGGATGTCATATCGCCAATAATTGTAATCATTCTTGCTGCTCTCCTCCTGCTGCTGCTGCTTCCTACCGCCACTGCCTCTGCGACTGCGACTTGTCCTACTACTACTCCTATTCCTACTCCTACAAGTACCACCTACCTACCGACATACCTACCCCCTCCCCCCACGCCACCAACCACCACCACACCACCACTACCACGACGACGACTTCTACCACTACCACCACTATTGCTGCCACTGCCACTGCCACTGCCACTGCCACTGCCACTGCTACTACTACGACGACGACTACTACTACTGCTACTGTTGCTACGACTACTAGTACCACTACGACACCACTACTCAACTACTACTACTACTACGACGACGACTATTGCTGCTGCTGCTGCTGCTCCTACTACTACTACTACTACTGCTGCTGCTGCTACTACTACCACTACTACCATACTACTGCCACTACTACTACTACTACTACTGCTGCTACTGCTACTGCTACTAGTACAAGTACTAGTACTAGTACTACTACTACCTACTAGTTCCTAGTTACTAGTTACTACTTACTACTTACTACTTACTACGACGACGACTACTACTACGCCGACAATGTCGTTTATGTTGGCATCTGGCCATATCGGTGCAGGAGATAAGAGCTTCGGCAGTTCCTGCGGTCTACATTGTGGCTTCGTTTTGCTTTTGCTTCAGTTTCAAGGCTAACGGTTTTGGCTTTTTAGGGCTGAGGATGTTGCACGTCTGTAGAGCCTGGGGCCAACTCTCAATTGAGCATGTGGGGCTGCAGAGTCAATTGTTATAGGATCCCAGACATACCAAACCTTGTTTTGAAATATGACGTCCTCACGTTGAGGGCTTGGGGCGGTTTAGGGCGAACACCCTCGTGGTTTAGAGCAATCGGATCCCCGCTTGCCCTTAGGGTTTTGGTCTCTGTTTTGAGCTTTGGTGCTTAGGACTTCTTATGCCATGAGTTTAGAGCTTAGGATCCGACGTTTGAGTGTTGGTTTGTTGAATCTACTGAGTATGGGCCGTGTAGGGTTAAGCGCTGCGAGGTTTAGTGTTGTTCGTGATCGCAAGCTTGAGCCCTAAGCCGTAAACCCTGAAGAAATGAAGGCTTCGGTCTCCACCAGGCAGTAGTAGATCCTAAATCCTCAACTCAGACCCCAAAACTCCAAAGCCTTAAATCCGAAACCATCAACCGCAGAGCCAAGCTCTACAAGCCTAAGCCTAAGCATCAAAAGCCTTAGACCACAAATACCCTAAAGCCCAACCGACCTTAAACACGGGCTTCAGGCGACTGCACATCAAGAGCACCATGGGGACTGGCCGCCTAAACGGGTAGCCCCAAAGTGAACAGATTTCTTAAAATTCTCAGGGCTAAGGGTTGAGGGCTCAAGGAACCCCACGTCCCTGAACATGAGACCCCCACCCCAGACCGGAAGACTCAGAGTCAAGAGTGACAAAAGTCTCGGGTCTACGGTCAGCTCTGAAACTTTGATCTGCCCCTATATTCAGGAATTGGGTGTTGGCGCTGTCGGGGGTTTTCGGACTTCGGATTTAGGGAAGGGGGTTTGAGTTTTACAATCTTACACCCCAGATTCTGAAGCAACGTACCCCAAACTGTACCATTCATCAACTCTGCACATGGTTCTGAAGCCTGGGTCTTTGAAAGCGGGTCAATTGTGGGGCACGGGTTCAGGATTGCGACGCTGGCTTCGGAGGGCAGACGAGCCCGAATGTAAGGCCGCCAATGCCCAGCCACCCCAAGAAACCCTAAGCCCCAAAACATCGAACTCTAGGACTTCTGAGCCCCAAAAGGCTTGAGCCCGAAACCTGAAACTGCCCCAAAGCCCTGGTCACAACAGTTGCTGGACCCCGAATGCGTGCATTCGCAAACAACAAGCCTTCAGCTTCAGCTTGGGAAGGAAGCCCTTCACTATCTACGGCTGAGCCGGGTGGGTTGTACAGACGATGCCTCTGCTTGCTTTGCCGAAAAAGCATCCAGCGCAAGGGGCGGGTTTCAGGGATTCGAGCTTAGGAACATGCTAAACAGTAGTTCCGCTTTCGTGCTGAAGGCTTTTGGTTTCAGGTTGAGATCCGAACGCGAACTGAAACACTGCTGGGGCAACGGGCAAGCCTGGGGTAGTGTCGCCGTCTAAGCTTGGTCAAGCAGGACTCGATGCTGCATGCAGTAATGTTCCATGTTCTAGTGCATTCCGGGACTTTCGAAGTGGTGATTCTATGTTTGTTAATTATTAACGAAGAGCCGCTTCTTATGCAAGCTTGGTGACATGCATTTGCACGTTGCAGCATCCACCCGCACAAGTACCGTCGGCGAGTGTAGTGTGCAGCGGAGTCACGAACCAAGGTTCAGGGCTCAGGGGGGTTCTAGGGTTTAGGCTTGATGGCTATGCGATACTCATGGTATTGAGGTTTTCACTGCGGGTCAGAAGTCCGAACGTAAAGCAAACCCGAAGCCCAGAGGCTTCGACCTCCAGTGGCGGAGATGAAGCCGACCCCACAAAGATCAGCAGGCTACATGAGATCCCCATAAACCCTTCCGAAACACTTTATAAAACCCTTAGAGAGAACGAAACCTTCCAAATCTTTATGAGGTTGAGGGCCAAGTTGCGGGCTCCGCAAGTCGTCGCAGTTAAGCGCCTCAACTTCGACAGTCCGAGGCTGAGGCTAGGGTGAGTCACAAGGTTTGAGGCAAGTATCGGGGGTCCAGGGCTTCAGGTTTTGGGCTTTAAGGTTTAGGGCCAAGAGTCGGGTTCATACCCCGGCGCCGTTCCGCGTCCAGCTGCAGACAGAACGTCAACGTTGTAGGCTTTGCATTGTTGAAGATTTGTAGACCCCTGCAGTCAAAAGGGCACGCGCTCCACAGCTGAAGCTCCAAACCCTGCACCCTAAGCCTTAGATCTCATCAGAGATGGCCTTTTCAATTCTGGGTCGGAATCTTCAGTAAAGCCACACTGTTTCAAGCCTACACACCTTCATACCTCAACCCTAGACAACCTACAGCTACACAGATTCCTCAAGACCTAAGCCTGCGTCCCTGGCATCCCCAAGCCGTACGCCTCCCGACGTCCTTCTCTGGCCGGAGTCTTATGCGACATGGCAGACGAGGCCCCGTGCTGGTGCAAACGGCCTTCAAGTTTTCGGATTCAGGAGTTGGAATTTAGGCTTCACGGTTCCACACCGGGGTTCGGGATTTTGGTTTCAAATGGGGTTTTGGTCTTAGGATTTGCGGCTCAAGGTTCTGGGGTCTGCGTTTGAGGTTAAGAATCTAGAGGATGTTTGATCAAGTGACGGCGGCTATGTAAGAATTCCGCTCTTGTGATCACGACATTGAATGACTTCAGGCTCGACGTTTAGGGATCTAGGTGATTAAACTCTTTCTGTTTGGGTAGCCTTTGCGAGCATTTGGCAGCCCGGCAGCCAAAAAATGGCCTACGACGTGTCGAAATCCACCGAGGATTATGATTTTAAGGAGCGCCGGCATCAGCGCACTGAGCAGCGCCCGCAGGGGTTGCCTACCGTCCTGTCGTCCTGGAAGCACAGGGAGGCTGTGCCAAAGATGCTTCACACACTGGCGGCGGTTATCGCTGGAGTTGAGACAACTGATTGTGCGGCCATTCAGGAACGATTGTTCCTGCAGTTGGCGGTTGCTGTGGCTCGGAGCAAGGGCCGTGTCCGCAGAGCTACCCGTGCCAGATTGTATCAAGAGTCGCTGAACCCTTGTTTGACTTGCTCGGGGGTACTGGAAGGGTGCTTCCGGGCAAGGTTTGGCCTGGCCACTGCCGCGTGCCGCGCCTGTGTAGGTGTTTTTTCCTTCCAACACTCTTCCCTTCTCACGCATTCCTGAGGTTGGCACAGATGTAGCTGTGTATCTGCAGTATGACCTCCAAAACCGCAAATCAGCCGAGAACCCTGAAAACCTAAGTCTGAGATCCTGAAGACCCGAACTGAGCCCTAAACCATTCACACTTTAGGCCTCGAAGGTCTCCGGACCTTCTGAATTTGGCATTCATGTCAATGTGTTGCCTTAAGAAGAAACGCTGCTTGCAGCATTTTGAACATGCTCCTAGGCCCTATACCGTTTTGCTGAGGCAGCTGCCTTCGCCCGAATTGTTTTTCCCCTCAGTCGTTAACTCTATGCTCAAAACAGGCTGTCGGCTTCAGGTCGCTTCACAGCCAACCCGAAAGTTATTCCAAACCTGTGAGGGACTCCGTGAAGTTGGGAGCAGCCGCAGGTAAACCCCTCTGCACCGACACAAAAAACAACAACTAAATGCTAGGATTCCTAAGCCTTAAACCCTGAACGCTAGAGCCTACATACTGGGATCCTCGTAAGAACCCGTTTGCCAGCTTCGAACCCTTCCTTTTTCTGGAGCCTTCAGACGCAAGGCCACAGATGAGGCTTGAGGTTTTAGGGTTTGTGGTATTTAGGGCTGTTAGGCATTCAGGTGTTGGGTTTGGAAATTTCAAAGATTGGTCTAAGCTTTTGGCTACGGTTTAGGATTGTGAGGTTGGGACCTTTATGTGGGCTTTCGGTGAATCTTTTCATCAGGGAGGTCCAAGAGCTTCCAGCCCTGGTCGTTGACTGGGCAGGCTGCAGGGAAGACAATGGCCAGTGGGGCGAAGAGAAGAGAGCTCCTTTGGCCAGCGACTGGGGGGTTAGGGCTTAGTTTTCTGGGTTTAGGGGAATTAAATTAGGAACTTGGGGTTCAGGGCTCAACTTTTAAGGTTCAGGTTGAGTTTGCTGGAATCTGTTGAAGAGGTTTGGGGTTTCAGATTTCGTACACTGCAGGGTTGAGGGGTTGACTCACATCATGTGTTGAGTTTGGGTGAAACTTGAAACCCTGCCACGATTCGGTTGCACGCTGTGTGAGGCCTTCGTAACCCGCAAAACCCGAATCCTTGAGCCCCAAATCCAAATGCTGAGCGTAGACCCCTTTACAAGGAACCCTATTCTAATTATTAAGGCCCCTATAATAGTGTCTCATGGCCGAGCTTTGTGGGAACGGTTTCGAGCATTGCCTGCCCCAAATCCGTCCGCAGATCTTGAGGTGCTGGGCCGCCCGCGACGACTTCTTCGCTTGCCTGGACCAAGGGGACGGCCAGATGGGTCCAGAGGTGCCTTTCGGGCTCCGAAGGATTGAAGGCTTTGGGCTTGAATCTGCATTTATGACATCCTAGGTTTCAGAACTGCTACTTTGTGTTCGGTGTTTGGCGCTGTGCAGGATGTTGCAGGTTGCAGAGTCCCACCTTATACCAATGGAGCTCTGAGGGACTCACTTGAAACTGTCTAGGCCTAGCGCCCAAGATCCAGGTTTCCAATGTTTAGGCTTTAACAGTAGGATCCTTACTTTGGATTGTCATCTCCTGATATGCGAAGTCCGAGTCTTCACCGGAAGGCAGAAAAGCGCTGCGCAAACGAATGGATCGAGTTCCAGGCATGGGTCTTTGGGATCCAACACCCGAAGCGCCTCGGCCCTGGACCCTGGGCTGCGAGATGTCGGAGAATTCGGATTGTAGGTTGAATCTGTTTGAGCCCGGGATCAATGTGACAGTGTCTGGCTGCACCAAGAATCTCTCCAAAAAAATTGGCCACGTCGTCAGTTGTGCGGTTAGTTTCTCTTATGCGAGAGCATGCCTCCCTTGACTCCACAGCGCGAAGTTGCTCAAAACTGAACGACACAGATGATGAACCTACGAGAAACAATCCCGAGGTGATAATACACTTGTATATACCAACCCACGTTCAAGTGGGCCAATGGAGACATGCATGTGCCTTGCGATGATGACCTAATCTACTCGGAAGCCCCAAACCAAAATCGATGGCAAGGGGATCAAGGAAAGTCCAAAGCTAAAGCTGCCATGCTCTACCGTCGGATTCGGGTTAATCCGAGATTCCTGCGGACCTTGCAAAAAACGGCACATCCGACACACTAAGCCAATAAAACCCAAGACCAGGGGCAACAAGGCCGTGCTCCCCTCGGCTTGCCCATTCCTGTTGCGCAGAAGCGATGCTTGCCCTCCTGGGTGAAGCACTTCGTCATGCAGAGGCCTTTTACGGGTCGGATTAGGTTCAGGGATTCAGGATCCAAAGGTTGAGGTTCTCTGGGTGTAGGGTTCCAGGCACGAAACTGCAGTTTAGGTTGCGGGCTTCTGCTGTTGTGGTTTGGCCTCTTGGATGTCCACTTTCAGATTTCCCTGCGCAGTAGACTCAGTAGTAAGTAGTGTTTCTTGAGTTTCAGTGCTGCTGATGATAGCGAAAGAAGTGATGATGCCAAGCCCTGAAGCCATACCTTAAAGCCTTAAAGCTCGAAACACCTTCAGCTTTGCAGGAACTTGGGCCAACCCGGTGCCAGTTCGGGCTCCTGACAGAGCAGGAGCCTCATGGCTTGGGAATCTGTTCTTGTCTGGGGATTTGTTTTTTTTTTGGCTTTGGGGTTTTTGGGCTTTGGGTTAGTGCTTTGGGGTTCCCTTAGGGTCTAGTTTTCGTTGTGGAATGGTGCAGAGGCGACAATGGCCAACGTGCCATACTGTTGGGGTTAGAATGCTTTGACGCGAAGTCAAAACCTGATCACGGAGGGCATCTTAGAATTTCTATGCCAATCAAAGCCCAAAGCCTTCTCGGGCGACCAAGCCACCCAAAGGTTTTGGAACCCAGTAGAATGCAGGAGCGCCGGACCTGCGAACAGTTGCAAGTGTGAAGATGGGGCCCTGAACCATGGGCACTGACGGCTCAAGACTGCTGTCCTGGTCGATATCCCAGGCGTTCGACATGTACATACCCCAAGCTTGCTGACAGAGCGGCCCTGAGCTTTGAAAAGTTGTTGTCCCTCGCAAAGTCAAACTACGAGGTTCTATGTTAGATGGTTGCCCGGAGTCTTCGAGCCATGTACACGCATTGTAAGAGGATTGAACTGGGCACGCTGTCAGCAAGCTACTGAGATGGCGATCCGCCAGATCATCACCGGACCTGAAATTCATTGCAGAGTGAAGCCCCAAACCCTAAGCCAAAACCCCTCAGAGCCCCCCAAGATTCTTGAGCCTCCATCCCAGGCCTGAGACACCCGGGCTACTAGGCCCCGCTGAGACAGTGCAGATCCGAAGATCCAAAATTACACCCAAATGCGCAGCTTGTGGGGTTTCTTGGAGATACGAGCCCAAAGCCCTAAAGTGAACACTGCGGCGCTGAGTCCCGTCTGGGCTTTCGTCAGGTCCTTCTGAGCAGCGAGGCACACGAGCACGAGCATCGGATAGTCCGACTGGATGCTCATTTGGTTTTCGGGTTTAGGGTTTGGGGGCTAGAGGTTTCTCTCATTCAAGACAGCAGACACTGAACCCCGAACCCTGAATCCTCAAGAGAGCCACCCCAAACCAAGCCATCAGCCGCAGCCCTCATCCCTGTCTCCCTACAGCCTCGAGATACCACACATCAAAAATAGTACTGCGAGCTGCCTTTGTCGAGCAATGTTTATCGCCAAGTACCTTGATCAGAAGCAAGGCGAAGCTCGCAGCTCGATTGCACCAGGCTTCGCAATTTCTGTTGTCGGGGGCTTTCTTAACGGGGGTCCTCTGTTGTATGGTCTCTTGTTCTCTGAAATCCCCAACGACGATTGTCATCGACTTTTCGTTCTAGGGTTTGACTACCTTTGCTCTGACCTTCATGAGGATCGTCAGCATTAGTCTCGATCCAAAAGCCGTAAGTTCGACCCCAAACCCAAAACTCCTCGTGCCATTATGACAGCGCAGATCCCCAAACAGTGATGGAGCAGCATGACGACCACGACGATCAACGACCAAGACGACCACGACCGCCGGGGCCAGCAGGACGACCACTACGACAACCAGGACCAGGACGACCGCTACGAAAATTACGACCACCAGGAGACCACGGAGACCGGAGATAGCTAAGCTAGGAGACCACCAGGATATCCAGGACAGCATTCAGAGACCAGCAGGAGGGGCAGGATCCCAGAGACCACGAGGAGACCAGCGCGAGACCACCAAGGACCAAGGAGTTCACAGTTGTCGAGGCTGCAGGGTGGCCACAATGAAGCTGGCTTCCCCGGGGATGATGTGGTCCTGTGTAAATCTACTCACGTGTGTGGAAAACATGCGAGCCGCGTCCGCTTTCTCAGTTGACTTCATGAAACCTGCTTCGACTTTCTTTCGGTTTCAAGGCATAGGCCTCAGAAAGGCCCGAAAGTAGGCCAGAACAACGTGTCAACTCAACTTCTTACAGTTTGGATACGTAGGGAATTAGAGAGGGTGGCAGGGAAAGCCTACGTCCCAATCCAAACCTTAGACCATGACCTTTAAGCCCTCAGTCAAACTGTGAAGCCCAACATCGGCTACCTCGAGAGGGTCTGTTTCCGAGCACTGCTGAGTTGCAGGCAGCAGAATCGTCAGGTATGCGACGTACAACGCTAGCCGCGAGTCATAGACCCGAATCTGCCTAAACCCTAAACCTTCTCAAGGCCCCAAGCGCCGAAAGCTTTCTAGTCGATGCCTCAGAAGCCGACATCCCTCAATACAGCTGCACAGGGTTAAATCCTGAAGCCCGAAGAGCCTACAGCACTGGATTCTTCGTAAGTCCAACCGACCCCCAAAGTTCACCTGAACAATACACAGAAAAATCCCTGCGGCTCAAAACCCCAAGTCCGAAACCCGAAACCGAAGGCATGGGTTTATGGGATTCGAGTTAAGGATTTTTGGGTTGGTGGGATTAGGGTTTATGCGTTTTGTCGGTTTTAGTCGCATCCCGAATCATGGGCACCCTGCAACCAATATCCCTGTTCCCCCTGGGGAGTGCCTCAGGCGTGGTCGATCAGCAGCAAGTTATCCGGGAGCGCTTGGAGGTACCGATTGAGGGCCTGGGGTGCTCGGTGTCTAGAAGTGTCGGGTTCAGGGTACGTAGGCGGTCAGGTGGTTTAGGGTTCTGATGTTTAGGGGTTGATTAGCGGCTTGGGTTGAGTGGTTCGAAGATCACTCCTACTACCCACTAGGTTGCCGTGCCTGGGATGATAACCGAACAAAATCATTCGATACGATTTAGGTCGTCTGCTGTTTCGGTAGGTGTGTGTGTGTGTGTCTGTGTGTGCGGGGGATGAAACAGGAATATTTGTCGGCTCGAAGCCAGCTGCTCAGCAGAGTTGGAGCTGCGGATCCCGAAGAGTTGATGATGTCAAGTCGCGTTGCTTTCGCAAGTCTGAGTCTGACACAAAAACACGAAACATTTTTTTGTGGCTAGAAACGCTGGATGAGATCTTGGCTTTGGTTCAGGTGCGGGGGTTTGGGGTTAGGGTGTCTCGCCCCGTGGACGTCTTATTCATGATGCAGCAAAGTCTGCAGTGCAGGGGAACTAAGTCAAGTAAGCCTCAAACGTGCTGTTAAAGGTATCCAGGACAACAAACGGACTCTGCCCATTTAAGGCCCAGCCAGCCCAGCTTCTACCTGCCTCCAAGAGTCGCAGAGAGAATAGAGAATGGTTTATGTCAGCAACAGCAGCAGCAGCCGCAGGAGCAGCAGCAGGAGCAGGAAGTAGTAGTAGCAGTAGCCGGGAGCCGGAGCGGGAGCAAGGGCGGCTGCAGTTGTGGTGGTGTTGACAGTGGCCGTCGTAGTAGTTATGGTGGTGGTGGTGCTGGGGGGGGGCAGTGGCGGTGGCAGTGGCAGTGGCAGCGGCAGAAGAATTAGAAGTAAGAAGAGAGGACGACTGATGGTGGTAACAAGATAGCGAGAGCACCGAGCAATACTAGCAACTGAAATACGAAGGACACGATGCTTGTTGTGGCAAGAGAAAGGGCAGCGAAATGGTCATGATCATGCTACATCCTCGCTGAGAGGTACAGAAAACGGTGGCATGCTGAGAACAGTGGTACCGTAGTACCGGTAACAGAAGTTCAAACCTGCAAGTTGTAGCTACAAGTCCCGCGAGCCCTGAGCCGATGCCTGAAGTTTTGGAAATGCCGGAAACCCTAGCCTTAAAGCAGCTTGGGGGGGCCCCAAACCCTAAACACCAAGCAAGAACTCGAAGCCAGCGAACCTGTTCTTCGGGATTGGCAGAGGTTTTCTTGAAGCAGCGCCCGGCTGCTGCGGAGTTGGTTGAACGCGGCGTGCTCGGCGCCTTGGCAGGAGTGCCCCGTACAAGCTATGTACCCTGAATCCTGAACCTCAGTCTCATCATCCCCCCACCTTGGCATGCTTGTTTGATTGGACGTTCAAAAAATTATCAGAATGAACATCGAGACAAACCCCGTGTACTGAACGTAGACCTCATACCGCAACCCCTCAATCTCGCCGTGTCGGGTTTAGTCGTGGATACCGTGAGGAAGCATTTTCAGAGGGTCGCCCCAGTACTTGCAAACAGGTGTCCCGTGTGGTACAGGCAATTACCGCTGGTATGAGCATATACAAGAAGCACTTATATTTAAAACCTGTCGAAGCAAAGGCTTCAAAGTCTGTGAGGTCGTGATCAGCGCGTCGCCGTTGCCCGATCAGTTGTCGAGGAGCTGTTGTCACCCGCTGGCAGTAAAGATATTAAGGTAAGATGTGTTGGTACCGGTCTAAGGATTTCCACCCAGTCTTGACAATGTAGCTTGAATGATATTCCTTTAGCATCCTTTAGCCTTTTTGGCCAAAGCCTTCTTGAACTATAGTATCGCCGTCAATGCATTGAGGACTCGTTCTCACTTGCAGTATACTGCAGGACTGCTGGCAAGCTTCAATCTTCACTGGGCCTGTGGATAAAGTTTTGGGCTCCGGCTTCCAGGGTTGAGGGATGTCGCGAATTTTTGTTGCGGCTGAGGACACTCGTACGGACTATAGGTTTCATTCTGTAGGATCGGGCCTTGGCCGCAAGCTTCCCAGAGCCCTGAATCCGTCTCTCAAGCGCGAACAGTTTCAAAAGTGTGGTCTATGGTGTAGGGTATATGGTTACGGGGCGCGAGACACAGCGCTCCCGAACCTCCGGCGGGAGCGCCTGTGTCATCAGGTCAACTTTCACCTGCGTGTCAAGGAAGACGGAAGGTGCAGGAGCTTTGCAAGCTCCATGACTTCGCGTGCAGGAGATTTCAAGCATTGCCACCTCATCGACTCCGGCCGCACGCATGTTGTGCAGGTGCCTGACGATGGCTGACTGCCAGATGTGGGGAGGCTGTTAATTTGCATGCGATGTGGGCTGCAAGACCACGTCCGACCGTGACAGTGACGTGGAGGCTTTCAGGCTTACTTTAGGGTTTGTTCATGTTTTCTTCACCATCGCCAAGAAATCCGAGGTCTAAGTTTTGGTCTGAAGCCTAAGACCGCGGCCCTGGCTCCAGGCATAGTCCATGTAGAAGACCCCTAGTTGGCTGGAGGGTGTTGGAATCTTTAGAAGCGCAGTCATCAATTTGAAAGGCCCCTTCTGGCCAAACCCTGAACCTGAACACTAGACCCCAACCCAGCGTTGCAGTCATTGTTTTAAATATGGCGAGGGTAACGGGCTCACCGTCAGGTAGTGTGTTTTGCGGGTCTTTATGGGCGATCTATCTCTTGGACACAACAACATACGTTCCCCAGCCCCCCAGCCCCCAAACCCACACCGAAAACCTAAACCCCCTTAAGCCCCGAACCGCGCCTGCAGATTAATTCTCGGCTGAACCAAGCCTCGAAGCTCAACTCAGGAAGTCGCGGTTGAAGGCAACAGGGGTTTCAGTTCAGGGTTTACAGCGGGTTTCGGAGTTTGAGACTATTCGATAGTTTCGGGTTTACAGCGGGTTTCGGTTCAGGTGTGCAGGGTTTCGGGTCTTGGGCTTCGGGTTTCAGGCCAGGGTCTGCTGTGCTAAATGGGCCTTTCGGTAGCTTTGTGAGTTCAGCATCGGATGTTTTGCCAGCGGGGGGGGGGGGGGGGGGGGGGNTTCAAAAACCCAGGCGTGCGTTTAAGCCTCATAAGATGTTCCGACATGACGAAAGTACTGTAAATACCGAGTAAAACGGATGTGTGTTAGAGGAGTATGTGGGGGGGGTTGAGGGCTTTTGGGAGTTGGGGCTCCTTTTTTGGACCGGGTTGGGTTGAGGCATGCGCTTTGAAGTTTAAGATTTAGAGTTTCGTCATTGTAGCCGATGCTCTTTCAAGCCTGACTTCCTAAACTCGACTGGGTGTTTGCATTCCAGTGCTTTGTTTTGGCTTTTTGGTTCAAGGTGCCCTACCCGCTGGACCCTGAGCTGGCCATAAACTATCCGGGCTCTGAAAATTCAACATTCCAGCAGCCCCAAATCCCCATGAATGCCACGCAACAGAAGCCTGAGGACGGCTAAATGAAGCCAGATCACTGCGAGTACCCACAGCATGGGAGTTTCAGTTTCTGGGCATCAGGACGTCCTTAAGACACGAACCAGAATCGTGATCCCGAACCTGCACCAGTAATCCCCACGTTTGGGCTTACGTTTGAGGGAGCCCTCAACTCTACATGCGGAAAGTCCCAAATCCTCGTGACTCGTACCTATGGCCCACGTCGGTGCTGTGGTAGTGGGCGCCGGTGTTGTGGGCGCTGCGGCCGCTCGCAGTTTGGCCCGAGCCGGATTGGAGGTGGGGTAAGAGGGGATTGCAATATGTAGGGGCGGGCCTTAATGATTAGAATAGGTTTTGGGTATGGTGTACTGTTTGCGGTATACTGTATATAGTAAAGTTACGTATGATAAGGAACCTCAATGGAGGACGAAGGAAGAATATTACCAACCATACTCATTAATTGTAGAGTTTATGGTTACATGATTGAAGGTTCTTTAGGGTTTCATAAATTGTAGCAGTTTATTATAAATTGTAGCAGTTTACTGCTGAGGGTGGTTTTAGTCTGTGTGTGTGTTAGGGGTCAGGCTATGAACTGAGGCTTAGGGTTTCAGTCTCGGTGCTGTTACGTTTTGTCAACTTGTTGTTTGTTTGTAGGGTTGCCTTGTTGGGCGAGAGAGTCGTCGTCAGGTTCTTGCAGAGGTGACGCAGCTTTTGGGCTGATCCAGTCTTGGCTTGGGTTGATGCGGTCTTTGGGTAGTCTGGTCTTGAACAGACATTGGCTTCAGATTTTGTTTTTAATTTGAATACTAATGGAAGTATGGTTCTTGCTCGGGATGTTTGTGCTTCAATTGTGGGTTAAACTCTCTCCTTGAAGGCCTCAAACCCCGACAAGCTGGGAAGGTCCTGGCCGTGGACCGGTTTCGCCAGGCCGGTCAAGGCACCACCAGCCGCAACAGCCAGGCCTCGGGTTTTCAGAAGGCTTCGGTTTTATGACTTTATGGGTTCGAGCTTGGGGCTTCAGGGGTTGTGGTGTGGGCCTTGCGGTGTTGGATGGCAGGGTTTGGGTTTGCAAGATTTTAAAGGTTCAACTTCGGTAATTCAGGATGTTAGTCTGGCGTAAGCCGTAAGCATCATATCGAAACATCGCCGTGCGACAAACAGGCCGCACACATTCCGACAGCACGAGGCAACCGCTTGCACGAAAACGCGCAATCTGCCAAGCCGGAGTTGGGCAGGTGATCCATGCTGGCCTCTACTACCCCGAGGGGAGCCTGAAAGCCGGGAGTTTCCGGAGTGGGAGTGGGAGTTGCGGTTTAGTTTTCAATATTGTGTGGCAATTCGAAAGACTCGGAGTGGGACTCTTTGCAATGGTTTGCGGCCTTCTTGGGGTTGTGTCGGATTGCTGATGGTTGGTCTTCTGTCCGGAGATCTGTCACTCAGTAGGATTCCGCATGGGCGGCTTTTCAGAAGGGTTCAGCCACGGACGAAGGTCTTGGTGAGTTGTCACGGACACTTGCAGTGTGCTTTTTTATGCTTCTGTGGCTCAGGGCGTGTTGGAGGGCTTGGTTTTTCTAAGACAAACACTAACTGACTCGAACTGTCTCTTAGATCGCCGGGTGTGGTGCTTACGGGTCTGGATTTAGTGTTGACAGACTGTGACCGGAAGCCTGGAGTATCGCTGCAACGCAGGAGAACCGGTTTCGGATTCACACTTATGAAGCCAACGGTCTGGGAATGGAGTCTCGACATCCCGGTAGCCTTCAGCTTGCACTTGCAACTACCGCCTGAACCCTATGCCCGAAACCTGAAGGCACGCTTCTGCGCGGCGAGTGCTGCGCGACTGTACAGGTTTGCTGAGAGCCGCCACATCCCGCACTGGCCGCCGGGTTTATGAATTTCTGACTCTTGTCCCTCCTCCTCCTCTGCGTCCGCCTGCTGCCGATGGTAGTGATGGCTGCTGGTGCTGGTGATGATGCTGCTGCTGCCACTCCTCCTCCTCCTACAATTACTACTACGGCTACTGCTGCTGCTTCTACTACGACGACCACGACCAGCAGCACCACCACCACCACCACCACCACGACTACTACTAGTACTACTACTACTACTACTACTACTACTACTACAACTACTACTAAGTCACTACTACTACTACTACTACTACTACTACTGCTACTACTTCTGCTACTGCTGCTTAAACCACGGCCACTGCTACCACAACAACAGCAGCAACAACAACAACAACTACTACTACTACTACTACTATTACTAGTACCACTACGAGTACGGGCACGAGTACTACTCGTAGTAGCGACTACAACCTGGACCACGACCACGACTACTGCTGCGGCTACGACTGCGGATACGACGACCAGGACGACTGCTAGAACGGCTACTGCTACGATGACGACCACTAGAACAACGACCGCTGCTACGACGGCTACTTCGACGACTGCCACGACGACGAGGGCGGCGGCGGAATACCACCACTACTACGACGACTCATTGGACGACCAGGACGACGACTTCTGCTACGACGGCAACTTCGACGATTACCACGATGACGACGACGCTGGTAGCGGTGGCGATGGCGATGGCGACCATGGCGTCGACATCGACATCGACGGGGTCTGTTGCTGTAAGCACGATTATGAAGATGACCACCTGTGTCATTCCTCAATTCGATCGGTGTTGGAATCACTGTCTTCTGGTTGATTTGTTGGTAGAATGTTCGTTTTTGTCATCGCAGCCAATGCCATCAACACTTCATGCTGTAGTTCACCGCTGCAGGCCCCTCGAACCTGTTGAGGGCTGTGGCTGCTGTAGCGCTGTGGCTTTGGGGTTGTGTTTCTGGCTCGTGGCTGACAAGCCCTTCATGCCTCGAGTGAAGTTCCGCTGAAGCCTAATCCACGAACTCGGAATCTCAAGCGCATGCCAAGCCTAAACCCTCAATGCCAACTCTAAACTCCCAGCCCCAAATCCAAGCTCGACAGCCTTCCCGAAACTGATCTCCTCCAGTACTGCACAAGACAAACTACAGAAATCGGACGGGTGATGCACGAAAAATAGCACGCGTACATACAGGATGCCCAGGGCATAGACGGACACATAGATTGACAGATCGGCAAGCACGTAGATTGACAGATAGCTAGACAGGTAGGCAGCAAGATCGAAAGAACAACTGAATGACAGGTATATAGGGATACAGATGATGTAGACGAAAGCATAGCTTTGAGCTATGTTGATTCTTTTTTGAACACTTCAGCGCCCCTGAGCAACCATTAAGGCATGGAGATACATGCATGCTGGTGCAAAAACGATTCCCCTGCAACTCTCCCCAGCCACTCTCCCACAAAGGAACTGCCAAAAGCTGGTGGTGGCTGCAGAAGGGTCACCTGAAGCAATTTGTTTAGGGCTTTTGCGTGTTGTGATTGGATTCTCCTCAAGATGAAGGCTCGCGCCCCCTCTCCCAGCTCACACCCGAATCTCACACCCGGATGTCGCGGCCCTCCCCTCTCCGGAATCGGTATCCCGCACTGAATTCGACACAGTGTACATCCTGCTCATACCTCCTCTCCCATTCCCTCTTCGGCCTCCTTGCGAGCTATGTGGGGAGGGCCGGCCAGCTGAAATGGAAGTTAATTGGTTTTCCGATTTCTTGGCTGGTCGAGATATTTGGGTTCCGGAGTTATCCAGAGTTGACCTTGTTTTTGGTGGGTTCCACGCAGGTGCTCAACGGTTATGAAAGGCTTTCGTGCGTTGGCGGACAGGCGTGAAACAGAGTTTCGAAGATAGTGGGATTCGACAGCAAGGGACCCGGCTTGATTAGCAAGAGGGTGGAAGTGTAGACATGACACTGTATGGGTCGCTGCACTGCGCAATAGATTGCAACTGGATCCTTGAAACAGGCTAAGACACATTCTTTGGGAGAACTATCTCCTCAGACCTTCTGGTGAGGCAAGAAGAGCGCTTAAAGACTGTGGCAGAGCACGCGCGCAGTATTGGCTGTTTGCAGAAGGAGAACATGCGCATGCTGTCCAGAGGCTTGCCTGAAGAAGTTCGAGGGGTGCTAAGGCTTCAGGTTCTCAGCGAGACTTTGCAGCAACATAAGCCTAGAGAAACCTCGCAGCAAGCACCAACTCTGCAGAACCCAGAACCGTTACCTTATTCTTCAACTCTGCACCTCTAAACCTAACATACACACACACACACACACGCACACATATACAGCAGAGGTACCGTCCTCCACAAGAAAGCTACGTTGTGGTAGGGTCCTTCAAACTTTAAATGAGGCTAAAAAATTGCACCCTACAGACAAGGTATAGAGCTAAAGGTTGAGGGTTGAGATCTTGCCTGCTGTGCTGGGCAGCACTGATCCTAGATGAAGGTTTTGAAGTTTAGGGCGGAGGGCCCTAGGCTTGAGTGTTTAGGGCTTATGGTCCTGGGGCTTCGGGTTGGAGTTTTAGGGTTCCTGCATTCCGCTAGCAGGTTCGGGGTTACGGGCCTAGTTGTCCATGCCCCAGGGTCCGGGGTGCAAGTTCATGGCTTTCAGGTTCAGCATCTGTCGTCGGGAGTCTCGGTGGATCCAGGGAGGAGTGTTCGATCCTGCCTGGCATCTTTTGCCGAAGTATGCATAATATGCCTTTAATAGAAGCCCTGGTAACAAGGGCAACGTCGTGATGATCGGAGCACTAGTCGCCGTTTTCTCGGAAAAATGTTCACAACAGCACGGAGAGTAGCTTATGGGATCCTAGAAGGGACGGGGTTCCAAGGAGAGAGGTTACTAGGGAAGGGAACCTTAAGGGAACCTTAGGGTTATTAACCCCCCCTCCCTTAAGAATCCCATACGTCGTACCAGCAATGTAAGTGCTGCCAACGAGGATAGACATGGTAGCATTACCGGTGCTGACACCAGCATCAACTAGCTCCCCCCAATAGCGCAGGAACTTTTTCCACAAATGGAGGCATGCGATCTCAAAGCCTTGAATGCTCGAAATCCAAGCTCAAGAACAGTTTTCTCGCTTGACATGAAGAATGAAATCTGTGCGTGCTTTCCTCTTCAGAATAAACGCCCAGAAGCCCACGTGCACCATCTGGCAAACAAGAAACAAGGAGTGTGTCTCATCTCTCAGACGCGACATCATCAAACCTGGACAGTCGGCAGACACCGAGAGCTGAATTCCAAGGCACGGCACGCACCCCAAAACAATGGGAGGTGGAGATTAAACCTCGTAGCTGGTAAATCAGCACACTGAGACGCAAGAACAGCGGGAGACCGGCAAAGCCTGGACACAACGACACCAGGGAAAGCCTGGACACCTGCACTGAAAGACAAGTGACCTGACACACCGGGATCCACGACACAAAATCACCGCGGCACCAAGACAAAGGCACTGCGCAGACAACAGAGCGCCGAACAAGGCTGGATGCCGATGCCCACACATCGAGACACCGCAAAACTACTGGGACACAGACAATAACACCACGATGTAGACATCGGTACACGTGGGACGGTAAGATGCCGGGACCACAGGAGGCACAATGACCGGGATATCCGGAGAGTTTGACACACGGCAGCCATGACACCAACACACAATTGCTTGGACTTCATTTCAGTACAAATATGATCAGGATGCGGACAGGTTTGTTGGAAATGACAGCTTTTTGTTAGCGTTTAGGGTTTAGGGCAACCGCATCTCTCCCTGACACCAGGACAAGATCTTAAGGTTCTGGAGCCAGATCTGGTGGCCTCCGCTGCCATCCTCTCACCGGGGACGCTTGGTTGTTTTGCTGAATGTTGACGCCCCTCATGCCGCAGTAATGGTATTGCAGTTTGCAATTTTCCTGAATTTTCGTGACACTGCGCTTCTGCGAAGTCTTCTGTTTGTTCTGTTCATCTACATGCTATGTTGACCTTTCGGCTGTCTCTCGAGGCTGGCAAACTTGCAGATGTTGCACCATTTCTCCGAATCTTGCCCATTGGCCAAGGCGTCACAAACCGACTGAAACAAAATCAAGGGACGCCGGGATAGGAACATATGGAACACTTACAGGCGAGACCTCATGGATTCGTGGTCCATTGTCTGCCATCGTTTTCGCGGTCCTTGTTTAATTCGGATCGATTGTCTGAGACTCCCAAATCCAAAGGACCGGAGTCATCTGCGCGCACTCCGTGGTGTCGGCGCTCCTGGCCGAAGCTGAGGCAAGTGGCGCGGACTTCAGTTTCGGAAGCGATGTGGACGCTTGCAATTGAAATCTCTAGTTGGCCTTATTCTTGTGAGCCCAAAAGCATCTGTGTCGTTACCCAAAGCATCAGTTTAACGTACCTCACAACACAAGTAGCAGAGTAGTAGTCATAAGAATGACAGCAGTGATCATGCTGACACGTCAACGTGTTCTTGAGATGCAACTCGTAGCACTCCTGATTGAAAGACAGTGCAAAAAGCCGTCTCATGTCCAGAAACGAGCATGCAAAACGAGCACGAGCATTCGCCTTTCACTACGGTACCACGAATAAGGAGGACGAGAAGAGCAGAAACAAGACCCGTGGCAATCATACTGACTGGGGCCTGAGGTGTGGGGTTTGCCTGACCGGTGATGGCACCTTCCGCATTTGAAGTCCCCTCATCGCATGGGGCGAGTGCAAGCGACGACACCGTGAAATGCAAAGCCCTGCCAAGCGAGAGTTGCACACCGGAAAGTCTCTGCTCCTGCGCCATTCTGTTGAAGGTCTAGGTTTAGCGCTGTCCTTGCATCGCCAAGAAATTCAGAGTATCACGGACAGCAGTTCTGGCAATACAAGAGGAAAGGTAAAGCTTCGTGATCAGAACACACGGCAAAACAAGGTAGCAGCACGAGCAAGCAACACAATGACGAAGTAGGGAAGGATGTCTTTTTGCATTGACACTGTCGTGAATCGACACAACTGGGTCGTCACCAGGGAGTTCTGTACGTATTCTCGCAATGGCCAGTCGGAACCTCGTAAACTGTGGGAAGACCGCATCATGATTTGGCAGCAATATTCCGGCAGCCAAGGAGGATGTGAGTTGGGATGGCAACGCCTTCACTTTGACTTTCTCGGACGGCTTCAAGGTCACTTGTGACAAGCTGATCAATGCGGCGGGGCTTCACGCAGGTCAGCTCGCGGAGACTTTTGTAGAACCTCGTCTGCTGCCGAAGCTTCTTGTCCAAAACGTTCAGCGCAGTATCGTCACCTTTTCTGGCCCCATCACCGGCAGACGTGAATTAGTCGCAACCAAGCCCTACATTGTACAAGTAGCAGTCGCCACCAGCAACACTGGCTGGGACATCTTTGGCTTGTAAGTTGCCAGAACCCGGACAAGGCCCAAGCTGGCAACTTGAAACCTAAGACCTTTCCCCAGACTCGGAGAAGGGATCCCACCAAAGCATGATGTGTTGGATGGAGCCCAACCAACCAGGATCCGCCAGACCCCAAAGAAGATGACGCAATCATAAGCTGCGTCTGATAACTTGCGATGTTCGGAATCGTGACACCCAACACTTCCCGAAACCCTTCTTTAAACACTTAAGCCCAGACCTCATTCAGGTTCCGTTTCTGCAAGGGCAACTATTTCAGACCGACGGTGCCGGTGCCGTTCCTGGGCTCATGCGCGAAACTCTACATATGGTTCGGGGAGTTAGAGGTGTTTTGTGGATCAGGGAGTAGGGTTGTTTGCTTCGGGATAAGGAGTCCGGGATGGTTTGCAGATTTAGGATTGCGCGTGCTTGCATGTGCCTGTGCGTCGGCATGTGTCTCGGGACTTCAGTTGGCATTTGGTGCTTCAATGGTCTTCCACAGCTTTACGAGGTTCCACAGCCGTGGAGTTAGAGCTTGAAGCTAAGGAATCGCTTCGAAAAGTTGAAGCCGGGAGGCCACCCCTGGGTTACGGACACTAAAAGGCTCTTCACCCTCCAACCCGGAAGCCCTGACCCTGAAGTCGTGAACCCTTGAACGCGAGATGCCTTGCACCCTTCAGCTTGAAAAACGTGGGTCACCAGGTTCCAGAGGCTCATCTATCCCCTCCCTCCGCCATCTGGTGCCGGTCTGGGAACCCACTTGACCCTGGATGTGGAGGACCTGGCTTGCAGGGCAGGTTTCGGGTTTTTTAAGGGCCGGTATGCTTTTTTTTGGACTACTACTACTACTGCTACTACTGCTACTACTACTACTAATACTACTACTACTACTACTACTACTACGACCTACTACTACCTACTACTACCTTCTACTACCTACTACTACCTACTACTACCTACTACTACCTACTACTACTACTACTACTACTACTACTACTACTACTACTACTACTACTACTGCTACTACTACTACTACTACGACTACTTCTACTGCCTCTACTACTTCTACTACTTCTACTACTTCTACTACTTCTACTACTTCTACTACTTCTACTACTACTACTACTACTACTACTCCTACTCCTACTCCTACTCCTACTCCTACCTACTACTACGACGTCCAAGTACGAGTACTACGACTACTTGGACTATTACGACGACTAGGACGACGATGACGACGACTCGTACTCGTACTAGTACTATTACTACTACGACGACTACTACATTAACACACTACTGAGAATAACTGGCTGATGCTAGCAATGAGAATGCTCAGCCACCATGAGCGTCATCATCACCCTCCTCCTCCGCTTCCTCCTCCTCCTCCTCCTGACCATCAGCATCACCATCATCATCATGCACAGAACTCATGATCATCTTCATCATTGTCATCATCATCACAAGTTGCACCTGTCCCGAGCGCCTCCCCAGGGCGGAGGAGCCAAGTTCGGCCCGGACACAGAGTGGCTGCCGGATGACTATGCTCCAGTCAAGGATTGGGTTTAGGGCCTTCATGTATGCCTTCATGGTCTTAGGGGTTTTGGAATTTGAGCGTCTCATGCTTCCGGGATTAGGGCCTGAAGGGTTAAGAATTGGCATTGTTTGACGGATTTTGGGGTCCTGGGTTCTGAAGGCTTTGGGTCATGGTGGCGTTAGCTAAGAACTATGTGTTGAGATAGGGTGCTTGTGTAAGGTTGAAGTGCTTAGAATCCCAACATTCACAAACACGAGCTAGCAAGTTGTGGGGTTTACTGTTGTAGGGTTGGCTCAAGAGCTCTCGGGCTCCTGGTGGTTTTGGACCAGGTTTGCAAGGTTTTCAATTTCAGAGTCCTGGGCAAGGGTTGGCATTTGGTGTTCTAGGGTTCTCAGGAGCTTTTTTTCAGTTCTTCACTTCGTATGGATCAAAATCTACAGCTTCTGCAATGCTCAAGGGTGCAATGAGCAGCGCCCTTCTTCACAAATCCTGAGATCTAATTTGGCACTTTGGTAGTTTAGGGCCGAGTGTTTCGAAGGTGTTTTGGTTTTTCAGGCAATTCGACCAGCTCACGGGGCCAAAGTTGCGTTCAGTGACCCTATGATCCAAGCGCGTAGCCGTACACTACCAGGTATTTGAAGTCCAAGTTGCCTATAGAGCCTTTAAACTTGAGCCTTGTGCCTTCCCCGGTTCAACCTTAAATCCGAGCCCCGATCGCAAAAGCTTACACCGTTGAGCCCTTGTTCCTGAAACCGTCAAATTTAAACCACAAGCCCCCCAAACCTTCACACTAGCCTTGAACATGCTGCTCCAAGAAGGATATGGACGGCTCCGGCGTTTACAACGTCGACGCCTCCCGTGCTGCATCCTTCGAGGACGGCTTGGATTGATCTGGGGTTTGCGGTTTTCCCTTTACAGCTTCGACCCAAAAGCCAAGCCCCATATCGTTGTTAGAGAGATTTTGGCAATGCTTTATACTTGCCGCCTGCCCCTTCTCGCATGATTTGTTGGGCATTGAACTGTGTTCTACAGATGGATTCTGAACATTTCCCTGGAGCTCATGATTATTTGGAATTTGGTCAGAGTTTCTGTAAACATTAGTTTCTGCTTTGTGCATGCTAGCAGCTAGCAGCAACGGGATGAGTTTTGTCCACAATCAGCAAACCAGGAATGACAATGCCGAATGAGTCCCACTTGCGCTATTGGCACACCGTTGACACAGCCATCCTGCCGTTCATGTCATGGGCAGCAGCTGCACAGTCAGTGAGTTGTATGAGAAATCGCGGGCAGCAAGGCAGAACTGTGCGACAGAAACACGTACATCGCATGGGTGAAGGACTTTATTTCCAAAGTGTCAAGCAGAGCGCCACGAGCAAGTTTGACGCTCCATCTTGACACTTGAAACGATGTAAATGATACATGGATGAAGCTCGAAGTATCGCTACCACAGGCGATGTGCGACATTTTAGTCCATGGTTCACCTATCGACAGGCAGCTCACAACATTGTATCCAGGAAGCTGTGTCTGAGAGGGCCATTACCTAATCGTGTTGGTTTCTCGCACTTATTTCATTCACGATAATGTATTGTAGACCTTGATTACTCCTTGATTACTATACCCTCCTCCCTCAGCAAGCATTACACTAGCGATTTCAATCATAAGATCGTTAAAGAAAGGGGTTATTCATCAGGGTTCTACATTGCCGATCAAGGCTCGTGTCAAGAGTAGCAAAAGCTTATAGCAACATTATCCAGTCTTCATCATCAGAATAGTACCAGGACGAGGAATAAACATAGGACGAGGAATAACCATAACAGCAATAAGCCGGCACGCTTTACGAAGGAGTCCATCCAGTGCTGGTGGCCGAGCCTTCCCTCGGGAAGCCTGGCGCCCGACTACTCGGGGCTCCGCGTCAAGGCACCGGGTTTAGGTCTGAGGGTTTAGGGTGATGTGAGGTTGCAGGAGTTTTTTGCTCGTTGTTTCAAGGTTTGAGCCCAAGTACTGAGGTCTGATGTTTGGCTTCCATAGGCATGCTTTCTGTCTGTGTTGTGTTCAAGGCTTGCTGTTCAGATGCGCTGCATAACGAGGGTCTATGTCACGGCGTAAACCCGAAAGGTTCCCAGCGAGCCCGATCAGGTTCCCAGCGGGGACTTCGAGATCACCAGCCACGGGATGGAGGGAGCCTCCAGCAATCATTGGTTCCACGGAGTCATCGTTTAAACTTCGAGTCCCTCAGCAGTTAACCTACAGGCTACCACACTCGTCTTTTCATGTGTTACGTGGTCCGAGAGTGCTGTTGCGTGAGGAGAGAGCCAGATCGAGAGCGCGAGAGAGGTAGAGAGAGAGTGCACGTGTGCGCCTGTGTGGCGGGAGTTGCCGGGTTTCGTAGCTTAGGGTATGGGGGAGTCTATCGCGGAACGTTTGAGTCTCAGGGCTCTGCGTTGAAATGTCGCTTTGAAGTTCTGAAGCGCACGGGCATCTGGAGCAAATAAGTATGGGGTCTAGGGCTAGGGTTTTGCTTTGTTCGTTATTGCCGCCCACTGGGGTCACCGGTTATATACCCCAGTAAACCTTTTTCTTGATCCGTACATTCCCGAAAACACTCAATCACGTAG
This sequence comes from Symbiodinium sp. clade A Y106, assembly GCA_003297005.1. NCBI lineage: Eukaryota > Dinophyceae > Suessiales > Symbiodiniaceae > Symbiodinium > Symbiodinium sp. clade A. The sequence goes on from BGNK01002278.1 coordinate 96,378, forward strand.
CATCCTCCCCAAAACCGTTGCGTAAGCAAAAACAACAACAAGCAGAGACCTCAGCGGAGGATACTGTGGGCTCTACGGAATCGAATCGCCGGGTTTGACAAGCTCTCTGATGATTGCAGACCAAGTGCTGAGGGTGCTTGGCGTGCCAATCCCAGCAGAAGACTTCTGAGCATGTGAAAAATGTGCTAGACGCAGGGGTGATGTTCTAAATCCGGATCACACTCTTCACTGGACTTGCTGTAGTGAACAACACGTCGTGAAGTGAGTGGCTTAGAAGAACTATGAGTTAGGGCAATCATGCCCTGCTTGAGTTTCGGGAGTCTTGTGAACCCTATATAGCCTTAACTCTAAACGTTCACACTCCATAAACTGTAAACCCCGAGCCTGAACCATACACACATACATACACACATGCATGCATGCAGGCAGACATACATACGTATATTATACATACAGACACCTCATGTTTCCCATGCTTGGGGCCTTGAGTCGTGTCGACGCTTTCCTTTGGGCTTGCAGGTGAAACTAATTAAATGAGGTGAAAGATCTGTCTTGCAGCTTCGGTTTGCCCGTTCCAGAACAAGATCCTACATGCAGACGTACAGACATATACCCACCTACATACATAGTTACATACAGACATGCATACAGACATACAGACAATACAGACGCACATGCGCACGCACATACACGCAGATGCATACGTACATACATACATACATGCATGCATGCATGCATAAATACATACATACATACGTGTACATGCATACTTAATTACATACATACATACGTACGTACAGCCATCCATACATACATACGTACAGTCAGACATACAAAAAACATACAGACAGACAGGCGCACGGCTGGACTCACGGATGGACGGACAGATCGACAGATAGTAAGGTCGTCAGACAGACACACACACACACATGGCATTGATGCCACTCCTTTCGATGCCCACAGCAGTACAGAAAATCAAAACCTGAATGCTTATTCAGAATGTCTCCAAGCCCTAGACCTGAACTGGCCTTGCCTTCGGATCTACTTGCAAGCTTTCCTATTTCGCCAGGCGCAGGAGGATGAGTTGGCAACTTGCCTGAAAGCTGGGGAGATTGGGTTCTTGCCAAGGAACTGGGGGATTTCGGGGGGTTGAAGGTTTCAGGAGTCGGGTTTCGCCATCAAAGGGTTTGACTTTGTCAATTAGTTTGAGGTGGTTTCCATGAGCCCAGGGCTTCAGTATTCATCTGGCCGGTTCTGAAAATTCTCAGGTCCAGTAGTCAAGATATCTAAGTTTGCCACGGAGTCTTCGTTTGTGAAAGGTCTTCTGGACCAGGTGTTTGTGAGGGCGTTGTGAGTTCGCATCTCACTGGTACCATGAGTTTTGAGCTGGACATGCAAGAAGAAGTGGTAGAAGGTAGCATTGAGCTTGCCGCTGATATTTGCAACCGTGAGGCTCGCTAAAATCGAAATGCAACCGCCCTTTGCTGGAAGTACTCCAGACGACAAACCTGGAAAACAGCCTTTCATCCAGGAGCGGCCACCACCAGGTACCCGCTGCTTCAGCGATGGTCTGCGGACACTGCTGCAGGGCGAGGTGCAAAGCTCAAATAGGCTTAAATTTCAGGCTTTGACAACAAAAACAGGATCCTGAATCGTTTTTCTTTTGCCACCAAAGTTCGCTTCATACAAAGCCTAGTGCAGTGTGAAGCATGTCCTCCCCGAGCCGTGAGACAACCCTTCTACACCAAATTGTCAAACTCCACAGGCGGGTTAATGCACAGGAACTTGCTCGTGCAGAAGCGGTCTTTCTTCTTAAACTCTTACACCTTAAAAATGGCGTACCCCTTGACATCGCGTTGCTTTGTCTCTATACCCTAAAGCACATTTTAAGCGAATGCTACATCCTAAGCCCTAAGCCCTGTAGTCGTGGGCCTTGGCTACGCCTAAACCTCACGCCTCATCCCTTGAACCCTGAACTTCTGAATCCGCAGCCGAGGCTTCAGAGTCCCTCCTGGAGGCACTAAAGCAGCGCCGCGAGGAGGTGCGGAAGGCGCTGTGGTAGCTTCGGACGTCAGCGCCGAAACTAGAATGTAGAAGCCAAGACAGAGGAGAGAAAGATGGGTTTGTGTCACCTGGTGTCCCGAAGTCGTTTGCTCGGGCTTAAGGTCCCAGAGCCTGGCTCGCCCTTCACATGCATGAGCCTTGAGTCCCTTGATGACATGGCGCCTGAGCCATACCTCAAAGGGAATCAGGGCCCAAACGCCTCACCACTCCTAGGCTGATAGGCGCCTCGTGTCGGGAAGGGTTGCGTCGGACTTTAGGGTCCCAGGATCGGTGGCTTAGGTTCTGGGGATTGGGGCGTTACAGAGTAGGGAATAGGTCGGGGTCATGGATAAAGCCATCGAAACCCTGCAACCCACAGCGCCCTGAAGAAAGCCCGCCTTAGCCCGTGCGCCAGCAAGGTTTTTCTCTGAATGCGACTTCGTGGTTTGGGGTTCAGTGGCAAACCAAGCTCCCAGTCGTCCAGCCCTCATACCTCGCCCGGCCCCTTGAATCCTGCGCCGGCGCCTGGCCATGGGGTTCCAATCCGAAAACCCTTACCTGAAATCCGAAAAATCACTGAACCCTTATAGACCTCAAACCCAACCTTCAACCTTCATACTCTAAAAAAAGAGCCAAGCCCTGAAACGCTATACCCTGATCGGAGCTCAACAAAAATCCCAAGCAAAACCTTCTTGCTTGTTTACCCATATCCGAAGGATGTTGAAGCCGCTGCTGTCCGCTGGGGGCAGGTGGCTTGGGCGTAGGGACAAGTCCAAAACCCTTCAGGCCGAAGCCACGCAGCCTCACCCCTAAAAAACGTGCCCCGATAGCTTACACTGCTCCTTTTTGACCTAGCTGTGCCGGGGCCACCAGCGTGCCGTACGAGTTGTGATCGGAGCTCGGCTGCAGGCCCTAGCTTCACAGGGTTTTGGTTTGCGGGTTTCATCTCAACCCAGACCCAGGCGTGTGTTGGTCTTGCAGACATTGATTGGGCTATTCCAGCCCAACCCTTGCAGCCTCAGACTTGTAATGTGCTATTGCTTTGGTGCAAAAGTGCTGTCGTCGTTTGCATCAGGTCCTAGGCTTGGCCCCTTGGCCCCTTGGCACGTTGCAGAAGCCTTGAACAAGCACGGAGCGAAGCTGATTTGAGGTAGGGCTTTAGGGCCTGAAACACTCAGGCTCTCAACGGCACAAGATGCATCCACACACTACTCCCAAGATTCCCAGAACCCGGTGGGGTCCTCTCCGCTACAACCGACTCATTTCACTCCGAAGCCGCCTTTCCAAACACCGCAAGGCCGCCGACACTCACCTGAGGACGCCATGCGATGCGCAGCAATTGCCATGTTCGGGGGGTCTCATTCCGAAAGCTTTTGGAAAGCCATCAAGAGCTTGGTCCTAGTCCTTGCAACCGAAGGAAGTTCTATCTCCCCAGAGCTCTGGAAAGCAAAAGGCCTTCTGAGTTACCAGGTTCGGAGTTCATCAAGAGTCTCTGGCTGAAACTTTGGTAAATCCAGAAGATTGGTCAATGGCTTCCGGGCTAGAGGTTTGGGAGAACGATGAGCACGGAGCTTCTCCGTAAGCCAATGACAAAAGTCCGGATCCAACCTGCTACACACCGAGACCCGAACCAGATGCATGTACTGCGTGTACATGAGTGTCTGGTGTTTTCCACTGCTAGGCTAGGTTAAACAAGACGTATTTGTGTTTTCTTGCGGGGTGATCGCCGCATGGGGCCTGAGCAATGCTTCGCTTCGATGTCAAGGTGGGCACGTCGTACTGCAGCATCACACAGCATGCAGAGCTTTTGCAGCATAGGCAATCAATCCATACAGTACTGCTTTCAGTCAGAGCTCTCTCAATTCCGCGACCACCTAACGAGTTCAGGGTTAGTCTGACGGGATTTTGCGAGGTTCGACTGCTTCTGGTTCAGGAGGCTTCATGGTAGCCTGTGACAGAACGTCCTGAAACCCTAAGCCTCGGGACCTGAGGACCTTGCGCGGGACTTCGAAACCCATTTCCCAAAGAACGGCAGGAGTGCCTGCGCGGAGCCAGTTCCGAGTTTCCCCGGGCGCCTTTCCTCAGCGGCTGCCCTGCTGGAGGCGTTTTCTCGGTTTTCGTTGCGGGGTGTTTCGGATTTAGTGTAGGGTTCATGGCCTGAGGGTTTAGGGCCTGTTGTGTTCCAGGGTGTGGGTGTGGAATCGCGGGTGGAGCTTTGATTGGGGTCCGAGGTCTGCGGCGGGAGTTAACACACTTTCCCAACCCAAGGCCTTCACCAGCAGCCATGGAAACCGAGTCTCCGAAAGGGTTGAAACCCTGAAGCAACCCGCTTGAGCTCCGCTGGCAGGCCTGAACTTCACTCACAGTCTCATCAAAACTCAGAGTCTCTGTCGTGTACGGACGGGCCGACACACCCTAGAGTACCGGGATCTACCGGGCACAAGGTTACTGCGATTGATGATTGAGTCTAGGAGAAAATCCAAACTCCTAAACCCCGGACAGCCTTCGCCTCAAGCAAGTCCCGAGAGAAGCCTGCAAAGCCTCGTTCTCAAGTCGTGTAAACTTCTGGAAATCCAACGAACCCTGCGAAAATCTTGAACAGTCTTTGATGTTGCTTTGAGGAGCATCGCGCCGCAACAGGCGGCGCCCTCAAAGGCGGGGCACACATCCTGGAATGGGTGTTCCTTCTTTGGCTTCCGCCTGTGCGCTTCTTTTTTTTGGTGTACTTGTGTGTGTGTGTGCGTGTGTGTGTGTGTATATGACTGAGCGAACGCTCCATGTACATACGTACATATGTTTATGAGTTCATTGTCTGTGTAAGCATGCGTGACTGTGTTTGTGCCGGTATGCATGCATGCATGCACTGCTTGAGGAAATGTGCCTGAGAGCTGCGATGGGCGGTGTTTGCATTAGTTTGTTTGCCTGTTTGTTTCTCTGCGTGCGTGTTCTGTGCGATTCCGTGTGGTACCCGTATACCTGCAAGCATGTATGCATGTGTGTTATGCATGCTTGTACATGTGTATGTACGTATGTACGCATGTACTTGTATATATGTACTTGCATGCATGCATGGATGGACGGAGGGATGCATTGATGGATGGATGGATGGATGGATGACAGTGCATGCATGCATGCCCGTATATATTGCATAGCACTAGCAATGACGATGGATGATGAGTATCATAACTATAATTATGACCGTTGTCGATTGCATGTGAATGTGTACGTCGCGCACACATTCTCGGACACGTTGGTTCTGGGGGGCTTTTGTTGTGCATCCGTCTTGTTGCTGTATGTTCAACATCGGCTGTGCAACTGTGCCCGTTTAGCACCTCGCCCCTCACGGATAGAGCCTGTTGCAATCCAAAAGATGCTTCATTACATTGACATACCCCTCTTTGCAACCGCTTCAAAGCTCACAGGCCTCCAACGCGCAAGATTTACAGCGACATATTCCTCAATAAAGGTACCAAACTCGCACCTGAACCCCTGAAACTCAAGGATACTTTTGTGTCAAGAAGGACGGGGTTTATTGGGGTTACTGTAAGGGTTCTCTAAAGAACTGCGGCATGCTTAAGGGTTTGGGGCCCGGGGTCAGAGTTTGCAAGCATCGTAAACTGCATCGTGCCGGGCCTGATGCACAAACTTGACGACCAGTAGATTCCTTTCCGGAGCTATTATGAGCCCATGTGGAAGCAAACTTACGCGACAGCAATTCAACACCCAGAAAGGATCACCGTGTCCGACACGAACTAAAGTAACTAAAGGAGCTAGACATATGTATCTATATTACACTTCATAGCATCCGTGCAGACGCCTGCATGAGATCATTGGGAACAATCCCAAACCCAAAACTCCAAGCTCAAGCACCAAATGCACAAACCTTTATCCCAGGCCTCCGAATCCCACGCCCAGGGACCCAAAACCAAATCCTGAATCCCAAGAGCTAAATTAAAGCCCCGCCCAAAACACAAAACCCTGCACCTTTGCTCTTAAACCTTAAAGCCGGCAACCTCACCCAAACCCCTAAATCCGTGAAGCGCCAAGCCCAGTCCTAAGGCGTCTTCGATCGGCTGCAGGGCTTTCAGCGGCTCTTGGCACGTCGGCGATGCCTTGAAGACCGGCTATTTTGCGGGCTCAGGGCTTATGGCGTTTATGATTTCATTTGCTGCTTCCAGGCGTTCAGGGCTTGCTGGGATAACAGGTTTCAGGGCTTTCTGGGTTTTTGCGAGTCTATGGCTTTGAAGTCATAGGGCCCCAGAGTGTTGGGTTCAGTGTTACTGGGGTCTTGGCCCAAGGGCCGCGCGTTTTTTTTTCAAGAGCTTTCACTCTTTGCAATGTTATTCGAAGATGTTGAGAGACTCGTATAGGGACCTGAATGCTCAGCAACCGGATTCGGTAACGGTGTCCGAACATAGATGTACTGTAATAATCTACCACCCGAACCCTAGTATAATCACTTAGGTCCTCCCATCCCATGCATGGATCTCACAGGTTTAAAGGGTTTCAACAGTGGGGCATGCCCTCAACTGCTAAAGACCAGCGTGTCCGGCCTAGTTTCTTGTTTATTGTTTTTGGAGACCTTCGGTTAAATTTCAATGGCACCATCACTCTCACTAGGTTCCTCGGTAGTACCGTTCTACCCCTTCTACTTCGGGGTCTCCGTATGAATATGTAATGATCTGCGAAAGGGCAGGCGTCCTTGTCATTAGGGGCTATCGGGGAACCCTAAACTGCCCTAAACCCCAAATTTTGTCAGTTTGCGGTGCAGGACATAGTTTCCATGGTGAAGAAGACGGATGCAGCAACTGGGGCCTGACATCTGCCCTGAGCCCTGTGGCTTTAGTGTTTAGGGTTTATATAGGTGCTAGAGACAAGTCTCCTCGGGTGTTCCACAGGGCTCGCTCCGAAGCCTGTGCAGCTCTTGGGTTTTGGGTTTTGGGAGTCTACAGTTTGATTTGGATTTCGGTCTGTGAACCCTTAACCATCAGCCCCTATATAATATTCTGCACCCAAAACACTTGCGAACCCGACACACTCTAGGCCCTCGGTCCAATCCTCAAAGTTTGAAGGGGATGATAGTGTCGTGTTGGGGTGGGCAGGTCTGCTGATAAACGCGCACTCACAAGGCAACGAGAAGCTGCTGTGTCCTCCTAAGAAGTAGAAGGTAATTCGTCGTGCGTTCTTCGTCAGCTGTCCTTGGTATAGACTTGCAAACCTGATGACCTTGGTTACACAAGCATGCCCAGTTCTCAGACCCCGACCCCAAGCGCTTCCCACACGATACCCTTAATCCCTCGATGCTCAACTCTCGCGCCTGGGCATCGAAGCTCAAACCCCATCCACTGGATCTCAAAGCACCAAGCCCAAGTTTGAATCCCGCACGCAGGTTCGCAGAACCTCTTACATTCTCCAAACCGATAGAAACAGGTGAAGTCTCAGAGCAATTAATTAACCCTTAAACTCTACATTCCGTTATCTATCATATACTGTACTTTTGACAATGTTTCATGTTTGCACACACATACAAGATCAGGATATCGTATCAGATCATTTAAGGTGCGGGAGGCGGTGTTTGCCTGCCGCCCGGCGGAGGAACTGCCGGTCGCCGAGATGGCAGAGGCGGCTGTTTTTCGTCGGTGTTGAGAGGTTTCTATCAGTTTAGACGTTCACGGGCAGAGGGCCTAGGGTCTCAACAACTTGCAGTTCAGATGGCTTTGATTGTTGAGGGGAGTTATGGGCATTCTTCCTGTCCTGTTCGGGTTTCTCAGGTTTCCATGGGGTCTTTGTCGTGTTGCGACACTTTTGTGAAAGGTTCCGCTGTTGATGTGTATCTTCCTCCAACTCTGAACCTAGTTCGGATTCTGAATGACCTTTTACCAGGTCACTATGCCCGCACGTTGCCCGCCCCAACGCTCACAAGCAGAGTGTGGGGTCGGGTAGGGACGCCGGAACCGCATCGTTATGCATCCAGCCCTAGCATTCCCGGTGCGCACAGCAGCGCCTGCAAGCTTGAATCCTGCAGCATGCGTAACCTTGACCCTATGCCTGGTCACTACGCCCACCCCGTCGCAACACTCACAAGCAGACTGAGGGGCGGGGTAAGGACGCAGGCAAGGTTTGTCAAGGGCTGCAGCTCTCGCGACGCCCGAAGCTTTTGCATTCTCAGGGCTGCAGGGGTTTGGGTACGTCGTAATATGAATGACGCGCAGTTGCAGCCGCTCTTCGTGCTCAGAATAAGGGTCTCATGTATGGTCTCACACGGCTTTTCGCAAGACTTTACGGTGGTGGGCAGTTGAAGTTTCAGCTTCTGCCCGTTGAATCCCGTTGAGGTGGTGACGTTGTGCTCGCGGCTGCCGTCGAGGAGCAGGCCCGAAGAACATCATCAGCACAACACGCCGTAAGTCTGTCTTAAACTCGTGAGAGGCCGAAGAAAGATTCTCAAGGCAGAGCCCGAAACCCAAAAGAACACTTCCTCGAGCCTCGAGATCCTGGAGATCCTGGAACGCTGAAACTAGACCCTTAGCGGCCCTAGCGTAGAGCCCTTCCAGGGCCGTTGGAGTGAAGCGTGCGCGCTTCCTTACGGAGCCCTTGCGCTCCGCTCTCTCCCAGGCGCTGGATGTTGTGCCAATCTTGCCAGCATCTTCCGGGTGATGATGATGATGACGTTGATGCTGATGCGAGGCTGAGGGGAGGTGTTGGTGCTGGTGACTGCTGGAGCTGTTGGCGGTGGTGATGGTGATGATGATGATGATGGTGATGGGATGCTGCTGGAGGTAGTGATGTGGCGGCGGTGGCCGCGGCGGCATGATTTCTTGTGTCGTCAGTCCGTTACAAACCAGCTACGCAAGTTCTGGCACGAGGGAACAAACCCCGGCTTGGACCTGACGCCAGAGAGCACCCAAACTCGAAATCGACAGACTAATCCCGAGCCTACCTGCTGTCTCCAGGGTTGCGAGCTGTCTGCCTCCACGACTTGTGATCCTTGACCTCTCGTCCTTGCATGATTCCGAAACCTTCCCGAGGCGCTCCTGTCCGCGCTGCGGGAGACAGGTACTTGGCCAAAGGCGCCCCCTGTATGACATGATGCATCCTACCTCTCACTGACTCTTTTGTGCTGCTGCTGCTGCTGTTGATTTGAGCAGTACTTTGATTTGGTCTGGTGCTCTTATTTTGCAGTGTTTGTGATGGGGTGCTGCTGCTGCTGGCTGGTAGCTGGTAGCTGGTCGCTGGTGTGGTAGTGGTGGTGGGGGGGACTGGTAGTGCTAGTCTCTTAGTACTAGTTCAAGTACTGGAAGCGGTACTTGTACTGGTTCCAAAACTGGTGCTAATTGTTAGCAGGTAGCCGCTGGCAGTAGCAGTTATATAGTGGTTTGTAGTTTTCAGTCAGCTGTTAGTAGATAGGTATACTCAGCAATTAGTACACAGTACTCAGGAGTTAGGGGTCATGTTTGGAGTTTTTTGCTCAGTAGTTAGTAGATAGCTAGCAGTTGGTATCAGTAGCCGGTAGTCAGTAGTCAGAGCTAGTGGGTTGCAGTGGTAGTGGTAGCGGCAGTTGCAGTCGCAGACCAGTGTGGTAGTTGCAGTGTAGTAGTGGTGATAGTGGTAGTGGTGGCGATAGCGGTAGTAGTGGTATTAGTAGTGGTAGTAGCGGCAGCAGTCAGTGGTAGCAGTGGTGGTAGTGGCAGTAGTCGTAGTAGTCGTAGTCGCAGTCGTAGTGGTAGTCGCAGTGGCAGTCGTAGTCTTTGTCGCTGTTCAGCAGCAGCACCAGGAAGAGGAGGAACAGTGGCAGTAGTGGTAGTAGCAGTAGCAGAAGCAGAAGCAGTAGCAGAAGCAGTGGCAGTGGCAGTGGCAGTGGCAG